>PVLD010010106.1:0-72692 GCA_004027595.1 Dinomys branickii | reverse complement strand
CTGGACGTCTGTGTTCTTATCTTCGGCTCCTGCTTTGCTTTGCTCTGCTTCTGAGGAGCGATCGAGCAGCTTTTCTTCTGCTGCGCCCCCTGCCGCCCTGTTTCTGCCGTGGAGCCGGAGGAGCCGTGGACTGAGACCATGAGCCAAAATACACTTCTCCTCCTCTAAGTTTTGAGTGTTGGGTGCTTTGCTTCAGCAAGAGTGATTAGGACACAGGTACTTTGTTCACTGGCAGGAGCTTTGGTGCTCAGAGACACATTCTTTCTATCTCCTGTCTCAGGATATTCTTATTATTTTAAATTTAAATTTTTTAGTAGCATATATTTGTGATTTGTAACAGTTACATTTATTTTAGGGAGTTGGTACTTGTAAATATCATATCTTGACCATTTTCAATTTCTTTGTCCCACTCCTAAATAATAAGGATATTTCATTTGTTTGTTTGTTTTCTGAGACAAGGTTTTGCTGTGTACTCCAGGCTGGCCTCGAGCTCATGGAGATCGCCCTGCCTCAGCCTCCTGTGTGCTGGGATTACAGATGTGCACCATTATGCCCAGTTCCAGGATATTACTTTTTAAGCATTGAATCTTTAGTGTGGATTTTGGTTTGAAGGTTGGCTTTGTTCCTTTTAATGTATGTCACTCTTAGTTAAAAAATTATGCCTCTCATAAAAGCATTCTTTTCTTAAAAGAAAGAATAATGCTACATATATATCTTTAAGGTTATTGTGGGAATTACACTTGATTCATTTGAAGTGCTCAATACCAACATATGTATAAGATTTGGCGTAAATTATTCGTAGAATGTAGAATAATCACAATTAGCAAGGGTTTTGCGATGGCTTATTGAATTCAGGATGCTCTGTTGCTTCTGAGATTATAAGAACATAGAGTCTGTGGGCTGCACTTTCAAAGTACTTACTCAGGGGAACAATAATTCTTTACCTGAAATCTTTAAACATCATTTTAAAAATTTGTATTGGCTTTGAATTTCAGATGCATGTTCATGCCCCCCATGGCGGCTCTCTGCCGCTCCCCACCCTTTTACCGGCCAGGCCGGCCAAGTCCAAGCACCAGCTGGGAAGCCCCACTCATGTCTCATCTTTAGACGTGGGCGCTGGGGCAATAAAGCCAAAGAGCAGGCTGTGGGGTTCGCCTGTTCTTTCCCCATTTCTGGCTGGGGTCCGAAGCAGCCCACGTAGGTGGATGGAGGGGGACTCCTCATGGAACACGGAAGGACAAAGTAAATCCCTTGGTGCATTTTGACATGGTTTGCTTACAGCTTTGTCCACACACCCATACCCAGAAGGAGACTTTATGGCATGGCAACAGGGAGTCTAAGTTTAGAATCTGGACTCGAGTATGAGTGGTTAGGCTGTGTGCTGGTCCTGTGGAGTGTATCTTCTCTGGTCTCTGGGACCCCGCTGTTGACCAGTGTGGGTCATAGGATTACAGATGATTTACTTTTGGTCATGATCATGACCTCCCAACTCCTCCAGAATTTGAGCTAGTATTCTGTTTGTTGGCTCTCACGTTGGGCAGCAGAAGAGAAATGATCATGTGTGCCTGTGTATGTGCATATTACTGTCTATAATACATTAGTATTAATCCAAATAACTTTTTGAATCATTATCCATATTCTTAATGTTTGGATAACAGTCCTGGACTCTAGTGAAGTCTCTGTCAGATGTACGTCTGCTCACAAAGGGAGGGACTGAGGAACTGTGGGACTGTTCCCCCAAATTACTCCCTGTCAAAAATATTCACGTGTCCAACATTTACCATGTGCTAAATACTGATTTGTGATTTACATATAACAACGTATACATATTTGAGAACAATGTAGGTGGAAATGATTATTATCATTTCTATTTTGGGGATGAGGAAACTTAAGCATAGAGATCCCCTCTCTAGTTCTCCATGCCTGGTGTCTCCCAGAAAGGAAGAGGCAGTGGTGGGACTCTCCCCCTAGTCTTCAGGGTTCTGAGCCGGGGCCATGCATCTGGTGCTACACGATAGTCTTCTGGGACAGCGTGGCTTTGCTAGAACAGGATGGAAAAGATGCACCGCACCACATCATTCCAAACTGTCAAGCCAGTGAGTTTCCTCCAATGCTTAGCTGTGAAAGGGGCCTGTGGATTAGCAAGCACCTTTGTGCAATTAGTGATGATGTTACGGTCACCCCAGTATGAGTCATGTTTTGGATCAGTGCTTGCCTTGTGATCTAATGATGGGCTGGAAAATGATTCAGCTCTCTCAAGCATTATTAGCTCAACATTGGAGACTAGGAATCCAGAAGCCAGACCTGGTATTCCCCAATTTCTTGCTCAAATAATTCAATGTGTGTATTATTATAAACTTCAGAGATAATTATGGCTGTTACCTCTTTCTCACCGAAACCCTCAAGCATCGGTTCTCTCCTGTTGTCCTGCACACTTCAGGGGTGATTCATCGTCTCACAGACTGCCATGGGAGGGTGAGATTAAAGGGCTCCCACTGTGAGATACAACGTCTACGGTGGCCTTGAGGATTGTGGGTGTGGCACAGCTCCCAAAGAGTGTTAACAGCGGGTTAGGAGCGCGCAGACTACTTTCCTTGGCTTTGCTTTGTTCCTGCGCTTCCTCCGTTAGGCCAGTATGGATAACTGATAGCACTGCAGGGAAGCACCAGGCTGAACGCGAGCGGGCGGAGTGAGTGGGTTTCTTCCCAGAACAAAGGTGGGCGCTGACAGGACTATTGCCGTGGGATGGTGCTGGGCGAGGAGACCGCAAGACAAGAGGGGAAGAGAGGAAGAAGTCTTCCTCTTTACAGCCTGTGACCACCCCAGTGTCTCCAGACAGCAGCAGGATGCTCTCTGGTCCAGCATCTGTGGGTAACCAGGCAAGCACTTTTGGCGAAATGCCAAAAGGAAGTAAAGAGGAAGAAGGTCCACCTCGTGGAAGAGCTCACCGACATGGAGACAGCAGTGCGGATGCTGGGCTGCAGGACTTTGAGGGTGGCAGGGAAGCAGTGCGCATGGGCTGCAGCGTCCAGGCCGGCCTCCCGCATTAACTGGGGCGGCTGGCATGAGCAGGGGCCCGGCGTGGGTGAGTGCAGGGAAGATTCACGTTATTCCTACCCCCGAGGGCAGGGAGCAGGGAAGTGGCTGAGCTTTGCTGCCTCACCGCTTGCCTACCCCCAGCAGTGTTAACGCATCTTAAAGAAATCCAGTCCCTGGTACCCTTTCTGCCGTGGGGTGCACCGCCCAGCCAGCGCAGCTCTGCTTTCTGTTGGGTTTTCTGTATCTGGGCTAAAGGGGCTCAGATAGTATGAACAGGAGTATCGTGTGTCAAAGCTTTATATGTGAGTCATTTTGGGTATGTAAAGCAGAGGAATACTTAGTTGCATGAGAAAGGATCAGAGTCTCCTCTGGCGCTAATTAGCAGAGTGTGCAGTGTTTAAGAAATAATTATTTCAATTCAGGGTAAGGTAGAAGGGAAAGAGTTGGTGAATGCACACTGGGTTAGCATTAGGGAAAAGAAGTTCTGGGTGTGCTCTTTCACAGGAGGGTGACATTAATGATAATGTACTGTATATTCCAGAAAACTAGGAGAAAGCATTTTGAATGTTTTTACAATAAAGAAATAATAAATGTTTGAGACTGATGTTTACCCTGATTCAAATATTATATATGTGGGTATCAAAAAATAGCATCTGGTACCCCATACAATTTTTATGTTCTTGTGTATCACTTAAAAAATAAAAAAGAAGAAGCTTCAAAAAAAAAAAAAGAAAAATATACTCGAGGCTTTTATAGGTAAATGAATGCAACTAGAGACCTTACTCATAAGTGAAATAAACCAGACTCACGTGTAAACATCCTATTTTCTCCCTAGTATAAGAAACTGAAAGATCCAAAAATTACGATAAAGGTACAATAAGATCCAAAAGGTACAATAGACATTGTGGAAGGGAAAGAATCTGCCTAAAAGCAAAGAACAACTGGGATGGGGAAAATGAGAAAAGAAGAAAGGGGGAAAAATATATGTATATACACACACAAGATAGCTAAGGTAATTGTACTGCTAATTTCTATTAGTTCATTGAAAGGAACAGTGCTTATATTGTTTGATCAACTTTGCATGCCTATGTCTTGTAATCTGAGCAAATACTTTGAAGATAACAATATACAATATAAAAACCATTGTTAATTTCCTATCATCTTGATTTTGAAATTCTGTATTATTTTTTCTCTTTAAAATAAAAATATTCACAAAATTAGACAATAACCTGTAGGTTTCTTCCATATATGAAGTTTTAGAGTACTTCATGTGTTACAGTTTCTTTCTATCTAGTCTGTAATTACCACTTCTTTTCACCCTCAGACAGATGCTTTATGGTTGGCCTTTGTGGTCTTTTTTGGTATTGACGGCATAGATTGAATTTTTGGCTTCTGGCATTTGGCTCACATACCGATTTCTTTTTCATCTTGTGTCTCAGGAGAGTGCTCTTGAAATAAAATTCAGTCTCCCTTTTGTTTTCAGCATGATTGCATCTAATTATGTAATTAGGATAAATACATGCAATCAGAAGCAAGCAATAAATATTAGGTTCTAACTTTGTAAATTTTGTTTTTGATAGTAAATGCTTCAGGGGCAGAGCTTTTAAAATTTATGTGTGTTTGCTAATACCTTGTACTGTGTCGTGCATGTAGCAGGAGTTCAGTAGTTATTTGTTGTATTAATGAAGTATTTTTAAGATGCTGTGCAACCCTCACCTAAAAGTAGGCAAACTTTCCCAGAGACTAGAAATATTTTTCAAAGTTATTTAAAACCACCAAGTACCAGTGTGGGATAAATGGATTCATCAAGCTGTATGTCTGGCACAGTAGTGGCTATAAGGACATTAGTTGTCTTTGGAAGAAAAATGATTTTTATAGGTCATAAGTTAGGTCAGTTAGTCATCATAGATTTACTGTGCTTCAGAGGCTGTTGCCTTAGATTTGATCTGGTTTTGCCACTGTACAGTTGAAGCTTATTTAGGAGTGTGTCAGAACAAGCTGTCTCTCCAGCCTGAGTCGTTAGCCTTTAGGGCAGGGACCACATTGCTTTGTTATGTTCAGAGAAGGGCACAGGACAGAGCTGCTCACATAATAAAGGATGGTGTTCAGCTCAAGTGGGTGACCTGGCCCCTCCACTGGGCACGACAGCCTAGGGGGCCCTTGTCATTGCACTCAGGGCCTTTTCCTTGACAGCTCCTCTGAAGCTATTCTTCACTTTTTAATGAAATCTTATATTACTTTACTTTTCAGAACACATGATTATAACATAACTTCTCTATTTCCATTTTCCAAGCATTCTAACATCAGCACTTAAAGTATACCTGGTGTCATTTAGTTTTTGTATGCTCAATTCTCAGAATAATTCCTGGCATAAAAGGAGTTTAATAAGTATTTACTGAGGCGAACTGAGGTGATACTGTTGGCAGTGGATAATAGGTTATCAAGACCAGATTAAGATCTAGAATCTAGCTTTCCTGTCTCCATTTAGAAGAGCAATGGTTTCCAATGGCTTTTTGAGTCTAACATAGAATCTAGCTTGGTTTAAGGTCACCATGACATTCATGACAGACCATGACATTTATGACAGAGTGGGAGGGAGGAAGTGAATGAGAGGGAAAAGGAGAGGGAGAGAATGTTTATAATTAAGTTTGGTGTCATCTTGGGTTTGTAATGTTTGCAGCCCAAGGGATGCTTGGCCCTCCTTTACTTGGAGAAATTTAGGCCACAGAAAGTACCCAGAGGACCCAAGATGCAGGAAGATTTATACTTATTAAAAATGGACTTTCCTGGTGATCATGGGTTGAAATCTTATCAAAAACCTCTCTTGGGCTTTTACTGGACTTGTTAAACCTTTACTGCTCAAGGCCAATGTAACAGGAATAAGAAACTATGTTCTGACAGAAATATCCCTTTAAGAAAGATGGCAAATTTATTGGGAACATTGCGGGGCTGAAGCATATTTGTAACTGTGAGATACGGCTTCAATTATTAATCATCAAGAGGGAAAGAAGAGAAGTGGCTCTGATGTACTGGATTAATGGCACTTGATTTTACTACCCCAAACTGAAACCATCATCTACGAAAAGAGATTTGCAGTCTTTTCAGGGATTCATCAGTGGCTGTGTGAAAGCCCCAGAATTGTGGCCTTTAATTACCACTGATTTCATTTTACCTTCTGCGAGGCTTGTCATTTTGAAGTGTGCTGAGAGGATTCAAATCATCCTAAAGTAGATGCTTGGAACTAAAGTTAATTCAGAGCTGTGGTTAATCTCTTGGTCTCTTTGTAGACCGGTGGGGAATGGGAGAGGGAAGTTTATTATTTTTTCAGAGTGCTTACTGTGCTTTAGGAATGTTAGCCAATGTGCGAGTTATTCCCTTCGGTAGATGAGGAACCTGCGACCTAGAGTAGTTAAATGTTTTGCCCAAGGCTACATCATTTGTAAGACGCCAGCCAAGATCCAAAGTACCCTGAATAACTTCAAGGCCCATATGCTTCCGCCTCTTCCATAGAGATTTCCCCCTAGCACTTATTTAAATCTCTACAGCAGATTTTTTTCTCAGATGGTACTTACATTGGTGTTATAGTTATGTAAAATTTATTTTATCTTGATAGACTGTGCTATTCTTAATGAGTAGACTTGTGTCTTCATATTTTCAAAGCACCTGGCATAGTATCTCTTGCACATAGTGGGTATTTTATAAATATTTATTAAATAAATTGATTAATCTGACATAATTTTCTACTTGAGATAGATACAAAGGCAAAGCTATTCTTTGCTAAAATAATAGTTGATAGTTAAAATGTGAAATTCCAATTGAAATTTCATAACTCTTAACTTTGTATGAATGTTTCCTTGAAACAATACAACAGAAAATAACGGCTTAGAAGTAGTAGTTTTTTAAAGGGTAGGAGAAAATGTACAGAGGGAATACAAATAAATAAACAAACCAAGATTCCTACCTTTTCGGTGTTTGCAAAAAGAACCAGCAATGGAAGATAACTGTAGTATTTATAATGGGAAATATTCATGGTATTTTTAATAAATGGAAGAATATCCTAATGCCTTAAGAAATGATTAAATCAGAGTTGTAAAAATTTGAGGAGAGATGATTTATTTACAAGGATCAGGGAAACATTCTTTAAGGAGGGGACATTTACCCAGAACCTATAAAGATGAGTACATTTTGACAGATTTCAAGGGAAGGAACTCCAGGCAGAGGAAAGAATTATGGGATATGCAGGCAGAGAATATTAAAAATGTGGTTGGTAGAACATGAGGTAGAGAGAAAGATAAGACAGTGAAAGGTGCTTTAAGATAGAGCTTTGGAGGAGCGAGGTACATGATGGTACTTGACTTCCTCTCCCACAATTTTATGATTGTTTAATTCTCTGAATCTCATGACAAGGGTTTCATTAAGTAAGCAATTGTGTGTCTCAAAAATATTTTCAGTTGTGACAGTTCATCTTCATTTCATAAAATAAGCACCGTGGAGTGATACAGTCAAAACTGCTTGTAAACAGACTTGAGAAGATAATTTTGGCAGCATTGCATAGCACAGAAGGGAAAAGGGACTAAAAGAACTTGGAAGGCTAATGAAGTGGTCTAGATTAGAGAATAGTATGAGTTATACTATTAAAAAGTACAGTAAAATAACAGATTAGAAAACAGTGTAACATAGACTAGAAAACATATAGATTAGAAACAAAGATGTGAACTATATGGGCACCAAAGGGACTAAAAAGTTGAGGGCAAACTTAACACAATTTTAGGCTTATATTCCATAGGGCTGGGCAATTGGCTGACTGTGTATATACTGGGGGCGCTGTTGGTAGGAAGGAGCCCAAAGTTAATTGCAGAGCTGGGTATTGTAAGAAGTTGAGAACGTAAAAGAACCAGCGGAATCAGTTGATGAAGTCTTTTTAAGGAAGAGGAGAAAGGTGGGTTACTTTTTTGGTTGTGTTAATGGCACGGAATTTAGGGCAATCTGTTAATTTAGAAACTGGTATGAAAGAAAAAGGCTGCTATTATTTCTACACATGCAAAGACTTTGTGAAGAATTTAAAGACAAAGGACTGAAAGGAACATTATCTTATTTTCAACACATCTTTAATCACAGATCCTAAATGAATTTGTATTTAATAAACAGACCCTCAGACATAGAAACATGCACATTTATACAAAAATAAGTCAGAGTGATTACCACAATGGATTCAGAGCAGGCATCTCTGGTCATTAGTAAAACTGGTAAAGAATGAAACACTTTTACCTGCAGAACTTGTTCAGATAAACTGACCAGGAAGTATCATTATAGTGATTCTTCTATTTAAAGTCAAAAATCCATCCTTAGCCTCTTTGGTTGCTTCTCTTATTTTTAATAACCTCCTTGTAAGGTGTGGAAAGGACAGAATTGTGTTATCCTGAGGCCATTTTATCAACTGGCACTCAAATGGGCAGACTTTCACTTTATTAACTGGTGTCCAGTAGCCCTAGTATGGTAGTTTTGGGGGCACAGTTGTTAGGCCTTTAACTCTTCAGTTACATGTGTCTTCCATTAATCAAACTAAAATTCAGTTTCTAAGGTAGGTTTTACAAACCTACCTTCTTCTCTTTCTCTGAAACAAAATTATTAAATGCCTGATCAATGCCAGACATTATGACAAATAGGAGAGATGGGCTGAGGAATAAGCTCCCACTTTTAGGGATCTCTGAGACAGAGATAGCCTTGCAGAGTGGAATCATAAATTCTCAGAGAGGCACAGGAAGGGAGCTAGGTCAGACCAGAGAGAGAAGTGATCAATCAGCCATGACTTCTCAGAAGTTCTGACAGTGCCACCAAGTTTTGAAGACAAAAAAGAAGCAGTTCAGATAAAAAAAAAAAAAAAGAGGGCTGTTGGTGGGTTGGGATTCTATTCTATGTGGAGATTTAAAGGCTCATTTAGAAATTTACAGATAGTTTGTACAGCTGGAAAGATGGGCATGTTGGGGGGCAATTCTAGGAGTGGTCAAAGAAGTAGGTAGAAGATAGATTATTATGAGTCTTGGGTTTAAATAAGGATTCTCAACTACTTTTTGAATGTTATAGACAGCCATTGTAGGATTTTATGGGAGAGATTAGCCTGTGTTTTAGTTCATTTATTTAGGTATGGGGTGGAAAAGGAATGTGAGGAAGGTGCGATTGGAAGCAGGGAAATCTGTCAGCTAGTGGACACAAGCCTGAAGTAAAGTAGCTGAGACATTAAGGAGATAGAGTTGAAAAAAATCATTAAGCAGGTAGACAGTTTGATCCTTTTACTCTCATTTGCTGGAGGAAGTGACAAAGAGGGATAAACTCCCAAATATTTGGTTTAGATATCTGACTCTAGTTGGATCTTTCACTGGGGATGCACAACTGCGATCTGCTTTGGGAAAAAAGAAATGATAGACTTGGGCAGGTGGTTGTGGAGATTCTCATGATTATCCAAGTGGAGACCTTTAGGGTACTCAGTCACATGGCTTTAGCAGCAGATACTGGTTATGGCCTTACCGTACGAGCTTACACCATGGCAGCGATGCCAAACCTGGAGGTGACGTAAATGGTGAAAAAACAGAGCACTGGGGTTGGAGCTATTGGGAAGACATTTAACTAATAATCAGAGGAACACACAGGAGAGACAGGTGAGCCAGAAGAACAAAAGGTAGGAGAAAAATCATGGCGCTGCAATGTAATGGCAACAGAGAGGTCAAAAAAGGAGGAAACATCATGAAGATCAAACCTACAAATAGGTACATTAAGAATGGAAGAAAATTTTAAGGTTATGTTCAGCACAGAGATATACTGATTGATCTTTGACCTGAACAATTTTAGCAGAGAAATGGTCAGGCTTGGATTTTGACTAAATTGTGTCCATATTATAGGGCATAATATTGTTAGGAACTAAAAATGAAACAACTGAGTGAAGACAGATCAGAAGTCTCGGGATCAAAGCTGGGTTGAAGTCCAAAATGAAGAGCTATGATCCTAGACAGCAGCAGATTGCTAACAAGCATGAGGCCCATGAAGATTCTACTGAAGTGTGATGTGATTTTACCAGCTGTCTCTAGTTAGGATTCTGCAACTTCTGACATCACATGTCTGAGACATATTGTCTACTGACAAATCATTTCACCCCTAGGGGGCAAAGTGGACATCAAGCAGGTATGTGCACCCACCCATCTGGCTTTAAGCAGGTGAGCACTGCTCCAACACAAGAAGGTAAAGTATCTGGGAGGAAGAGTCCTTCACATACTACACACACAGGCCCAGAAATCAGTAAGTGCTTGACAGCTTGGTAAGCATCCTTTTGATGGCTGAAAAAATACTAGCTGTCAATTGGATGTTCTTGGAAGCCTTTAAAACTCCCGCTTTGTCTTTGGGGTGGGCACACTAAGAATAACATGTCCACATTTTGAGGGATACAATCCAGCAGGACTGGAGAGGAAGCTAAGGAAGATATTCCTAGAAGTTCTAATTTGTAGAGAAAAGGCAAGATGTACACATATAAGTCCAGATCAGCTTAATTCAGTGAGAGCAGGTCTGGGAGGAATGGCCAGGGGCTGCCTCCATACATAGTTTACCCTCGTGCTACTTCCCTATCACTCTCCGTAGTAACCTACTCTCCCTGCTTGCTGAACGTTACCTCTGCTGTGGTTCTGTCCTTGGATCCCTGCTGCTCAGCCTCATCATGTTTTCTAGTGAATTACTAATAACTGACTCTGCCTCTGGATCGTACCTTGTCTTATAGAGTATGTTAGTCAGCCAACTGTTACTGTAACATACGTAAGTCAACTCATAAGGAGAAAGTTTTATTTTGACTCAGTTTTTGCCCATGGTTGGTTGGCTCCCTTCCCTCTGGGCCTGTGGGAAGGCAGAAGCACCGTGGTGTTGAGCAGAATGGCTTACTTCATGCCTGGGATGCTACAAAGCGGAGAGAAGAAGGGGCGAGGGTTCCACCGTCCCCATGAAGGGCACACCCCCAATTACCAGAGGACATCCCACAAGGCCTGCCTACTTCTTCAGGTCTCCTTCGTTTCCCAGTTGTTCCAAGTGGAAGACTAAGCCCAGAACACACAGATCTTTGAGGGCATATTTGAGATCCACACTATAGATCAAGCAGACTTATGTGGGTAGAAATCTGGCTTGTTAAGACAGACTTAGGTAAAGGGTTTTGTCCATTCTGATTACCAGAATGTTCACTGTAAGAATCCTGAGGCTTCATTCCATTTTTCCATCTATACTAACCTATCTATAATCATATGATGAATTCTTTAATTCATAGCTTTATTGTGCAGCGGAACAGTTTTGGATGATATCTGAATTCTCAGTTTGGATAAAGAACTATGTTAGTCCTTATAGTTCAGTACCACAAACTGTAAAACAATTTCTAACTTCTTGATGAAAATTTTCACCAGAAAATTATTTTAGCTCTGGTTTGGTTTGGATTTTCCTATGCTGACCAAATTCAGCTGACCATCTTTGGACCTTCTGTGCATCACATGCTATTTCGGCCACTATCTTCTGCCCAAGAATGTAATTTCCTTGCTTAAAGGCAATTTGATATTTTTGATACTATAGAAAATGTTTAATTCATGTTTTACACCATACTCGTGCCTGCTTCCTTCCTTCCCCTGAAGTGGGTGGCAGTTGTTGCCTCTTCATTGCTCCATCTGATTCTGCCCCTGTGGTCCTCGCTCACGTATCTCAGGCAGCACGCAGTCCTGACTGCCATCTCCTCAGTTGTGGCGCTGGTTACAAGCTAAGACTTTGGAATGAGACTAGGTGGAGGAGAGTGCTAGTACCATCTCTTATTTGCTGTGTGATCTTGGGAAATATTTGACATTTACATGCTTTAATGTTCTTATCCCTGAAAGAACATGGGGTCATGGTAGTTCCTACCTTGTAGCTTGGAGGATTAAATGGGATAATACATGCAAATTGTTTAGCACAGCACTGACACATAGTAAGTGCTTCCCTAATTGAGTCCTAAAGTGAATGTGTATCTATTCCTCCCTAAGCAAAAGCACAATTCCATAATACTTCCTGCTTAACATCATTACACCTCACTTCTAGATTAGGAATTCACTGGGAATTCCTTTACAAATATTCACACTCGATATTGTGTCAGTTATTTCTTCTCTGGTGGAGGATCCTACGTTTCTCCTGTTTTTGCCTTTCTAATATGATCTAATTCCATATATTTCATCCTTCCTTTTCTTTTTCCTCCTTCCCTTTATTTTTCTTTCATTTACAAAATTCTAGCTAAGTATATTAATTTTATATTGCTGTATAATAAATGATCACAAACTCCACATAGTAAAACTTTACACATTGTTGTCTCTGTTGCTGTGACTTGGAATTAGGGCATAGCTCACCTGGGTATTCTGCCTACGGTCTCAGGACACTGCAGCTAAGGTGTTCGGTGGCCTGTGTTCTCCTCTGGAGACTTGGCTGGGGAAAAATTGGCTTCCAAGCTCACTCAAGTTGTCAGTAGAATTCTTTTCTTTGAGGGTATAGGCTGAGGGTGCAGGCCGTTTTCTGGCTCTTGGCTGGAGGCCTCCAGGGTTCCTTGCCATGCAACTTCCTCAACATGGCCTCTTGCTTAATCAAGACATTAGGACAATCTCCTTCCAGTCTGTTAAGATGGAGTCTTCTATAGTGTAAACAGAGGAGGGACATTCCGTTACCTTTGCCACACTCTGTTTGATAGAAGCAAATCACCAGTCTCCTTTGCACTGAAGGGGATGACATTACAGAGATGTGTGAATACTAGGAAGTGGGGCATCTCTGGGCTCAGCTTGGGGCCATTGGTGTAATGCCCAGATGCTTGATGGAAAGACACACTGAACTTTTTTGTGACCTCATTTTTGTTAATTCCAGACTATAGCACCGCATCTAGAAGTATGAGCTGAAGAAGTTTACCTCAAAAAACCCTCTTGCAATTAAGCAGCTTAGGAAAAGTCACTAAGTTTTCCAAGGGAAATGAAGAGTGTTAAGGTATGGATGAAGTAGAAAGGGTTTGGGATAAGCCTAGTGAGAGAGATGATACTATGTAGTTGATTAAAGTGGAGGGAAAAAGCCAAATTGCTAAGCAAACAATCCTTGGCGAGGGTGAATTTGTACTGGAGCGAACAGTTTCATGGCTCTGTACAGTGATGTTAGATGGTATTGAAGCAGCCCAAGGAAAAAAGGTAAACTTTAGTCAGGGGTAGCATTGATAAAGCAAGAAGGGTGGAAATTTACCAGGTGGGAAATTCTAAATCTTTCGGCTATTGTCACTTGGCTTGTCTAGCTGGAGGTAGTCAATTATTTTTGTTGTTAAGTTATGAGCTATTCCAAACATCAAAAAAGAAAAAAAAATAATGTAACCATCAACCATCATTTCTAGTTATACTTCATGGATGTCAAAATGTCACATATTTCCTTCAGATAGTCTCTCTGTAAAAATAGCTAAAATCACAAGTCCTCACTTATGTTTCTCTCTTTTTTCTCCCTTAATGAAGACTTGAGGTTTGCAGTTATTATCATACCTGTTTAACTGGGCCACTATGTATAATCTTAGAATGTCATTTTGAAAGAAGGGAATTGTTTAACACACTCATTAGCAAGTAATAGATACAAAGAAAAGAGAGAATTGAGACAATGTTTGAGGACAATGACTGGTGCCCAGATGTTTGCTGCCGCATTAATGCGCTTGATTTCAGAGCAAGCATTAAAATGCTTTAATATCCAGTTGGTTTAAAAGATTAAGGTCAGAAAAACAAATGTATGCTTTTTTGGAGGAGTTAAATTGGAAGGCGAAGGGAGCTCTTGTGTTGCCCAAGTTAGAAGGGATAATTGTTCATTAGGGAGTGTGAAGTCTTTGCAAGTAAGCACAAACACGTTCATTAGGCAGGTTTCTGCTTTCTGTCTGTAATGGGCATTAGGTTTCTCTGTGTTCAATTAGAGTGAATTCTGGCTTTTACACTAAAAATTCTTTCCTGAGTTTCTTATATTCTAGGCTTTGATATTTTTTCTCTCTGGATTATAACCTTGCTACTGAATGGTTGTGCCCCTGCCTCCATTCTTACTCACATATTGAGGTCTTAGCTTAAGCCAAAGTGCTGCTAGAGGGGAAGAGGAGTCATGGGCCGTAATGTGGTCACAGGGCCACTCCTCATGAATGGGATTAGTGTCCTTGCCAGAAGAGACACGAGAGAGCTTGCTGTTTCTCCCAGTCTCCATGACAGGACACAGTGAGTGATCTTGAGAAGGCCCTCACCAGACCTGATCCCACTGGCATCCCAAATGCAGACTTCCTAGCCTCTAGAAGGGTAAAAAGTAAATGTCTGCTGTTTAAGCCTCCCAGCCTATGGTAATTTGTTATAGTAGTCTAAGCTGACTAGAACAAACCTCAAGGCAAAATATAAATTATTTAAGTAATATATTCTCAACATGTGACAAGTTCTCAGAAAATATGGAGTATATATAAATCAAGAAATTATTCCACAAAACATAAGACTTTTATATAGAAAGACACCTAAAATATTTTTATAACAATTAACACATTTAGGATGTCAAGAAAATTACTAAGTTTACTGTGTTTAGGAGACATGCCTGGCAACTCAACTTAGATGAAGGCCATAGCATAAAGATGCTGTGTATGTAGGAGTCAGGATAACCTTGAAGTTTAACTGAGGGGTCTTGCCCGTGGGTGAGACTTCTGGACATCATAGAGCCTAGCCTTCTCTCTTACTTAAAGGTGAGAGGTGGGTAAATATCTCTAAGAGAGCTGGAGGTGTCATTTCATAGTAAAGTTCTTGCTTGGTGTGTGTGAAGTCTTGGGTTTGATCCCCTAGCACCACAAAAACACAAACAAACAAATGTCTCTAACAACATGCAACCTGATCATATGAAAGGTTGCATATGGGAAAGAAAGTGGATATATACATTTGGGAGGTTCTTAGAGGTGAGAGTGGGTAAGAAAGGGTTATAAATGCACTCATGTTATTGTACAATGGAACTTCAAAATTCATTTAATTCAAATCATATACATTCTGACCACCTACTTTGTACCATGATCTTCTGAAGATGAAAGGAAAGTATGTAAAATTTGTTACTCTTAGGGCATTAATGAAGATTGATGACAAATTTTGAATCAATGAGGAGCTTAATTTCTTTTAGCAAAATACTGAGTATGTTTGCTGGGCAACAGGCTAAATACTTTGGAGTGTGATCATACCATTGAGAGCCTTACAGAGCCTCTCAATAACTGAACAGGTAAAGAGTATAGGAAACTTATTTGACATGTTAGAGATTATTTTGAAGGTCAGTCTTGTGTCAGATCAGGCTACATAACACTGAAAAGTAAATGGCATAACCTGGAGTCTTTCCATGAGACTGGACTTCTGTCAGAGGTGTTCCCTGTGAAGATGCTCTGATGGGGGCAGACCCTGATAGACTCATATTGTGATATTGCTGTTTAACTGGAGAGGAGGAAAAGGCTCTCAATTTAAATTTTGAACTGATGTATATAAGATTTAACTTCAGGTGTCCTCCAGCATCTGATTAATGAGACAAAAGGGACCATGGACTCTCTTGAAGTTCTCATCCTTCCAAAATGTGCTTGAAAATAACAAGAAAAAGAGTCTTCTTCCTTTGGTAAGGAAAACAGCTAAAGCTTTATCCACACTTGGGAATAAAATGGGGATTCCAGATGGAAATAATGCATAATTGTATAGATAAGCATATCTTCTGAAAGTTTGAAAATTGTACCATTCATTCTTTGCATCATTCCATTCTCAAAGCATTTATTCAGGCTTGTGATATGGGAGGCATTGATACTCAGCACGGGGATGCAAAGATGCCCAAATTTGTCCATACTCTGCACTGTGAGAGTTAGAACAAGGTGATTCATGCTGCAATAGGGGAATAAACAAGAGGCTGAAAACGCATGAGAAGAATCACTTAACTTTCTCAAGAGCCTAGAAAAAGCTCTCAAAGAGGGTAACATCTGAGAAGACCATTGAAGAATGCATTAGTTTTCAGAGGTAAGTAAAAGGAGCACAAGCAGCTGAAGAGACAGCACATAAAAAACAGTAGCAGAGTAGGAAGCAGCCAGGGGACCAAACATGATGTGCAGACATGATGTTTACAGGTAGGCGGGAATAGAAATCTCAGAAAGGTGTGTACACCCTATTTGGAAGTTTGAACTTCAACCTGTAGGCATTTGGCGCCTTTGAGGAGCAAAGGTGAGGGGCATGACGATGCCTGAGTTGGAATGACCATTAGAAACAGCATTTGAAGAGAAAGCAGTGGGACGTGTGGGATTAGTCTCATCTTTCTGACTTTATGGGTCATTGTTTCATCAAGATAAACAGAAGCAGATGGAATGATGGGCTGTGTTTCAGACATCTTGAGTTGGAAGTTCTGTGGGTCATCTGGGTAGAGATTATCATTAAGCAGTTGGTGAAGGAAGTTTGAGGATCAGGAGAGAGGTTTGATCTCGAGGTAACACATTTTAGAGTCAGCAGTATACATAGATTTTTAGGACCATGACTATGAATAAGATGGCTTGGGAAGAGTATGTGGAATCAGAGCACAGCAGCCAAGGCCAACCCTGGGAATCTCCACAACTGAGATCGTATGGAGAGAAGTTGAACAGAGCTGGCGTGAGAGAATGATGGGAGGAGCAAAAGGGGTACGTGTGCCGGGAAAAATGAGTGGATAATTCCAAGTAGGCACTGGTCCACCATGTTGGGTGCCTTGAGTCGCTTGAAGATGACAATGGATTTGGCCATCATAGGTCAAGAGACAGTAGAAACAGTTTTGTCGAAATAGTAAAAACCAAATACAGTACTAGTATGTTGAGGACTGAAGGGGAAGTAAGGAAGTGTAGTCAGCAAGTATTCATTATGATTTTTAAGAACTTAAAAGAGCTTGAGGATACTGAAGCACCCAGGAATTCTATTTCTGAAAATAATGATAGAAACTCGATGTTTGGGAGAGTACAAGAAGCTGACCTAGTGATCATTGAGCTATTTGTTTTAATGACTTTTTCCTTTTGGATGCCTACACAAGTGTTTTAAAACTAGCTGTGACTTTGAAAAGTCTACATTTGCTTCTAGACCATTATACAGAGGATGATGTAGGGAAAAACCCCCACCACGGCAGCATGCAGAGTGCGGCTGGATGGCCGGGATGATGAGGTTTAGATAATAGCAAGAGAAAGTTGAAAAGCTTTCAGCATCTTTGCTGATTCCAGGAGCCAAAAACATCCTGCCCTCTGGCAACTGCACTTCCCTTCTAAAATTCTGTCAAATAAATTCAGAGAGACATGAGAAAAATGGAAATATATCTCCCACCATATGCTGATATCATCTCATAACCCCTATTTCACGGATTGTGCCTGATGAATTTCAGCACCTCATTTGATTTGCCTGGTATGTACTCTGGATGAAAGAGCTTGTAGATGCATAACTGTGTAATCTTTCCAGGGAACTGGAGAAGGCAATGCACAAGAACAAGACTACAGATACTGTATAGGTAAGAAGAAATCTTTCCCTCAAAGACTGAAGGCGCTCCCTAGTAACATTCTGGGAGGGTGACATATTTTGGGGAGCTCATCACATTCAGGCTTACTGATGATAAGAAATGCAACCTAGTTTTGAGGTCTCCTTTGGAGTTATCACAGCACGAGCCAGCTTTGCGTGGGTTTATTTTTTTCAAGAACTGAAGTTTCTCAGGTTCTGAAATGATTGGTATTCCTCTCCTCTCTAGGAGCTGTTAGAGGGTTTTTATTTAACTAGTGAAGAGTCCCAAAATAGAAGCGCTGTCCTCGCTGTATTTTAAAAACACATCTCAGGCCTTTCCTCCTTAGCTTGAAGGAGCAGATAAAAATCCCAAAGTGAAAGTGACAAGATAGCATTGTGACGTTGACTCACAAAGGCATAAAGCGTCTATCGATGCCTCTGCACGTCAGCTGCCAGGGCAAACACTGCAGTTGTCATACCCAGCATCCAGAAGCAAAGTCGATTTAGGCCAAACCCTGACTCGCTGAGATGCTTTACAGAATTGGGTGTTCTGGGTAACTAAGTTTGTCAGTTATGAGATGCCTAAATAGAATAACTGTTTTTTTTGTTGCTACAAAATTTTAAAAGCACACATCATGCCATTTTATTACTGTGGCACTTTTCTCGCTAGTGCAAGAGCCGAGCTTGTCTGTGAACTCTGTTTCTGTCGAAGGTGGGAGGCAGTTGTTTGCCTGGTTTCTCCTTTGGGTCTGTGCAGAGGAGCGAGAATGTCACCAGTGGTGACTAGATCTTCTCTACTCTGTTTTTTTTTTTTTTTTTTTGTGCTACTGGGGATCGAACTCAGGACCCTGCGCTTGCTAGGCAAGCACTTATTCCACTGAGCTATATCCCCAGGCCTGATCTTCTCTATTCTGGATCTGGCAGTTTCTTCAGGCATCCTGTGTCCTGTGCTGTCATGTTTATATAGTGTTTTATTTGATTCTCAGTGTAGGATTTAATCTTCAGATACTTGATACAAGTTGGGAACTGCAAATGCTAAAATGATATGGAATTTGTAAATAACATAACCCAACCAGAAAAAAAGCATGTTCTTCTGCAAAGCAAAACTATCTGGTATTGAGTCCTAGTTTTATTATTTGCTAGCTACATGACCTTGAGTGAGAACTAAATGTGTTTGTGTCTCAATGTTTTTTTTTTCCTGGAAAAATGAAGCTAGTACATGTTTCATGAAGATGGTACCTGTGCTGGTTTTAGTACTCTTAACGTACTTAGATGAGTGTCCAGTACAGAGTGCACTCCATTCAAGTGTTACCTGTGATTCATTTCATCTTATACACGTTCCTGTTCATGGTTAGACCACAGAGTGCACCAGCAAACTGCCTGGGAGAGGATGGGAATTTCCTTCAGAGAGTGTGGTTCTCTATCCCAGAGCCTAGAAAGAGCCATTTGCCCTGACTTTGGTGTTGCCTGGCTTTTTATGTGTCCCTAGATTAGGTTTCTGTGTTTTTTTGTGGGAGTCAATGTGCTAAAAAAAAAAAAGCTTAAATGAAAGAGAAGAAAAGAGACACAATGGAATCCCGAATCAGGGTTTTGTTGTTGTTTGCCACTCTATGGCCTTAACATTTTGAAAACAATTTCTGGTTTCTAAATTATGGTAAATTGAGGGTTTCAGTGGCTTAATCACAGGTTTCTGTAATATGCTACTATAGAAGACAGTGAGTAATTACATGGATTACAAAACATAAAAGTAAACCAAACTGTAATGAGAAAAGGCAATTTATTAGCGCCTTTTCCATGCTTTGGTGTATGGCTTGATGTATGCAGAGAATAGCAATGAGGTTGCCTTCCCCTCCTCCAGGGGTAGGCAGTAACTGGAGGATTCTTTTGATCATTTTATTCAATTTGTGTTAAAACTACGGCACTTCTAATTTATAGACATATTGTGAATGTCAAGGAAATGTCACCCAAATCATTGAAATACAGTGAAATTCATCCGTTATATTTAAGTAACAGGTCGCCCTGGGCTCCCAGGGAAGCAAGCTTAAATGGAACTTGGATCTTGACTGTTCAATTTCAGCACTTTAAAGACAAGGACTAATCAAGGTGAATTTCTTAGAGGAAGAGGCTTCGAGGCTGGAAAGGTGACTGTGAAGTATTTCTGGCTAAGCCATTAAACATCAGATAGGCATATGGTTGCATTTCAGAGCATAATTTGTTTGGTTTAATGTGAATCACTTTTTTCCTCTTTAAACTGAAGCCTAAATCCTGTAATAGAGATACTTAAATGAACCCTTCGGGTCACTTAGGCATCTATTTTAGCATCCCTCTGAGAAATGCAACAGTCTGTTATAAAAATTGAGTTTTATGTTTCTGTCAATGCCTAAGGAAAAATTTGATTATCCTCCTGATTTTTCCCAATCCTTTCACTAAATTGGATTATTTTCTGATTTACCCTTTCCTTTCCATTGCCATGATAGTGTTTCAGTTGCAAACTTTACCATATAAATTGTCAAGAACACGAGTGTTTGTTTTTCTGGAGAAGCAGCATGGGAAGTTCTGCCTTGGGCTTGTGTGGCTCTACGTACAAGCCCAGCTTTGGCTGCTTATTCCCGGGTGACTGTATGACAGTTACATGATTCTAGAGCTTTCAGTCTGTGAACCCAGTGGGGATCCTAATGGTGAGCTGGTTTGGGTTTTGGTAAAGATGAGGGGAGACAGTTCATGTGGATGTGATAGCTCCTAAGTGGACCCTCAATAAATGCACTTCACTGCCTATACTCTCCACCCCAACTCACTTCTCATTTGCTGCGGAAACAAAGAATCAAGCATACATTTAGACTCAGGGCCTCTGATGGTGGGAATCTGAGATACTGCATTTTAAATCCATCTGTATCTGTCCAGATTCAACCAGAAAGACAGAGAAGGTAGGTGATTTGTCACAGGCAATTGGCTTATGCAGGCCGGAGGTTGGCTGGCTGTGTCTCAGGTCCTTAGCACAGGCTGACAGGAAGGACTGGGCTGCAGTGGCTGTCTACAAATGGAAGTTTTCCTTTATGGCAGCCTTTGTTCTGCTTCTATAGTCTTTTAATAGACTGAATCAGGCCCACTTGGATTATATGGGATGACTTCCCTTATTTAAAGTCAACTGCTTGTGATATTTAATCATAGCTGCAAAATACCTTTACGGAAACACTCAGATTAGTGTTTGACTTAATTAACTGGAGATTGTAGGCTACTAAATTGACACACCAAGAAGACAATTCACACCGTCATTTGGCCTTTCTTTTGTTCACAGAAAGTTATTTTTAAAAATAAGTTACTTATAAGTGGGATAAAAAAGAATTAATATATGTTATGTACATGTGCCAACTCTATACAAAAAATGTAATCTTTATATGTACTAATAAAAAAAGGTGTGTGTGTGTGTGTGTGTGTGTGTGTGTGTGTGTGTGTGTTATTGCAGATTGAACCCAGGGCCTTTGCACTGAGCTACATTCCGAGCCCTTTATTTTTTGTTTTGAAATAAGGTCTTAGTAAATTGCTAAGTTGATCAGGCTGGGGGTGAACTTGGAATTGTCTTGCCTCAGCCTCCCAGAGTGCTGGGATTATTGGTATGTGCCATCATGGCTGGCTAATTTTCTCTCTTTTCTTTCCTCTCTTCATCCTTCCCTCCTTTTCTTCCTTCTTTCTTTGCAGTAGTAAGGCTTGAACCTAGGGCCTTACCCATGCTAAGCAAGTTTTCTACCACTAAGCTACATTCTAGCCTCTGAGAAATTACTTTTAATATAATGAAGTGTAAGACTATGTTTTTTTAAAACTGTAGAAAAAGTAATAAGGAAAAAAGTGCAGTTTCATTAGGTAAGGCCAAATGGGAAAAGCCACTACAGCATAAGTGTTTTGTTTTCTGTTTACTATCAGAAATGGTTCAAGTTTTAATTTTTCAGGGATTTACACTTAGGCTCCCTCACTGGGAAGCAGGTGAACTCCACAAGTGCAGAGGCTTTGCTGTGTTCCCTCTTGCGCCCCTCCTCTTGAGTAGCACTTGACATAAAACAGAAATTAGTAGGATGAGTCAATAATGTTTTCCAAAGATGAGTTGCCTTTTATTCCTTGTCTTAAGAAAGAGATTTCTTTCACGTTTCCTGGGCTCATTTTTGGCTTCAGTTTTCACCAGTGCTCAGAGCGAAATAAGGTAAATTTCTCTAGAAATAATTATGCTCAGACCCATGCTGCTCAGGGAACAGCCCTGATAGTAGAGCAGCTAAAGATCAGAGTATGAATTATTAGGGTTTGTTTTTCCTCTTCTCATCCCCAACGTTTTCCTAGAAAAATACAGTCTTTAAACATTTATGAAGTCCTTAATATATAAAAGACTGTGTAACAATACATTAAGTTCTAAAGTACAACAATAACGCAAAGTACTCCAATCCACTGACCAACATCCTCACATTGCTGGGAGCACTGCCCCGCCCTCTCCCTTCCCCATCTCCCTGCTGCCCTCCTGAAATCACGTTTCCTGAATTTCATATTCATCATTTGCTCGGTGTTCTTCATAGCTCCACCAGATACGCATGCATCCCCAAACAATATGTTACTCCGTTTCCCTTCCTTTTAACTTTATATAAATAGTATCACAATATGTCTCTTTTTGTTTGTGTAGAATATTTCATTGCATGGTTCATACCTCAATGTTTTCTCTCCTTCTCCTGTCAGTGGCGATCCCTGCCCTTCCTTTTGCTTTTGAAAATGGTGTCACTGTGCCCCCTGAAGCATATGCACAGGAAATGGGCTTTAGAGGCTTTCTAGTCCTCACCCTTCATCTGTGGGAAAAGAAGCCGAGGCCCAGGACCTCAAGGCTGTTGGTGGTGAAGCCGAGAGGTGAGGTCTCTTGATTCAGACCCCGTGTTCTTTCTGTCTTCCTACGCTCTCTGCGTGTGACTATATACATATGCTTATTTTCACGCAAAGTGTTGGTTTCAGTTTTTATAATACTGGGTAAGGATTTGGCTAAATATAGCCAACTTTTTTGTTTTGTTTTGTTTGACAACTTTAAGAGGAAAAGACAGCAGGCTTTTCTCCTGTGCCTGTGAGAAAGAGAAAAAGGAGACTGGGGGGCTGGTCTGAGGTAAGCAGCCAAGCTGGCACCCTTGGCACGGCCGCCCCAACCTGCTTTTCAACTTTTTACTCAGGTAGAGCATGCATACACAACACTGCATAGCCCACACATACTGGGTGTGTCGGAGGTTAGCAAGGTGAGCACATGCATGGATCCAACGTAGCAGTGCGGGCTAAGAACGTCCCCAGTGCTGCCCTGTTCCCCCTTCCAGGGACCACAGCGCAGCCCCTCTTCCTTCATCCCAGGCCCTGCCTCTGCCCTGGGCAGAGCCCTTGGGAGTTTTCACGTACTGTGTGTATTGTATTGGTCATGGAAGAAAATATCAGTTGTATCTTAACTCTCATTTTTTCTTAGGATGTGACATTGGGTCCTTTAATCTCTCTGGCTCTAATGGTCTTATCTGTAACATGGAAATAAGATGGCATTATTGGTTTAGGGAAATTTAGATGAACTAAGATAAGTAGAACTTGCTAGTAAAGAACTTGGTACTGAGTAGGTATCTTAGTCATGTTCTTGTCCCTGGAACTAAATATGCAGCACCCACAACTTAATGGAGGAAAGGCCTATTTCAGTCCATACTTAAAGTTGCTGGCCAGCTGGATCCAAGGTAGGAATTATGTGGCAGAAGGCCCTGGGCCGAGGAGGGGTACTCATGTCGTGGTGGCCGGGAAGCAGAGCGAGAGTGAAGAGCCGTTCGAGGAGACACGCCCTTCTGAGTTGTGCACCCAGTGACCCACCTGCAACCAGATCCTAACAGGAGGCCGACTGTGGTGCCTTCAGAGTCCTGTCACCTTCTGTAATCACTGCCTCCGAGCACCTGAGACTTGGGGGCCTGTCTGATCCAAATCACAGCAGTAGGTATCCTCTAAAGTGCTGACCTCTGGAAGCAGGGTTTCTTTAGGACTTAGGGCCTGTGAAGGGAGGAGATATCACAGCAAGACCCTGCCACCCTTCACAGGCGGCTTCCCACGCATGCCCTCCTGCCCCTCTTCCCACTGTCCCCATTCTTGGGCATTTCTCTATTCTAGGGATCAACTTTCTCCAGGCATCCTTCATTCTGAGTGAAGCACAATCGGAATTCTCGTATGGAGCCTTGTCTCACCTTCCCGGTCCTGGTTTGCTTATCGTTAGTTGTGTATGAGCTTTGGTAAAATTCTCATGGCGGCACTGAAGAAAGCAGCAATGCAGATCGATGGCTTCTCTTATATTTATGCTTCAGACTTGAAGCTTGTTTCAAGTTATAACATTTGACACCGTCGGAATGCAGCGCCCCTGTCTGAATAATTCCCATTCTGGCCCCTGCTTTTCGGCACTGAATGAAAGTCAGCATTTCTGTTTTTATTAAGAGCTAATTGGAGAATAAATGTAATGTCCTCAACTCATGCAATCCTCACGTTTCATACATCATTACCATATTTAGACTAGTGAACTATATTTTATATATTCTTGTCAGACTTTTTGATCTTTTCCTTTATTTACTGAATCATTAGAGACAGTGTTACATGTGCACCAAATGCATATTTGATAGGTTATTACTAAGCTGAGAAGAGGAAGAAATACTTTTCTCTCCTGCCGTGGTTTTATTTTGTCTGCAGTATAAGCACATTTTTAATTGTGTCATGAAATTCAGTGCCCATTAATTTGAGGAAATCAACCATGTTTGCGACTTTCATGAAGCTGTGAAAATTTCATCGATTTGCTTAGGTGCACCTGTAAATAAAAATGATTATAGGGTACTGCTGTATAAAACATGTGGGTAGGGGCAGAAGTGTTGCTTTTATTTAATATGTCAGTGTATGTGTCATTGTGCTTTTCTCACTATTATCTTACATAATGTCATGATACCAGTGTAAAGGCATCGTGAGTCAAACACATATAGGGTGGCATCAGAAAGTGATAGTATCTGTTAGGCATTGTTCGAGTTTTCAGGCCCCAAATTGAGGTCCCTTTAAGAGAGCAAGAGATCACTCAGTTCCATGTCTCAAAAAACTCACATGCTTAAGGTTCATTCTTTATTTCATTTTTTTATTAAAGTCTTATAAGGTTCATATTTTATTAGATTAAAAATGAGAAATAAGGGAGAGAGGCTCAACTGATTTGTCTGAATTTATTGAGGACAGAATGTCCTTGGCATGCCAGGGGAAGCCTGGGAAATGAGGCAACATGTTCAGTGTGTTCTGGTGCTTGATCTTTTCTAACTGTGACTTTGAGCAATGTTTATTAATTTAATAACATATTTATTCAATTCCTACTTTGTGCCAGGCTCCTGCTCTGCGCTGAGAATACAGTGGAGAGTAAAGCGCGGTTTTCCCATGAGGTCACAGCTCAGGGAGGAAGCCAGGTATGAGAACAGTCACCATCCAAAAATGTAAGTGCCGAGGTAGAGATGTTGCTAAGTACTGTAGAACCTTAGCTCGGGGACCGACCAATACCAGCCTCCTTGGTTATTTTCGGATCAAGAGTCATCTTGCTTCTTTCCAGTGGAAGGTGGATACAGTCCTTCCAGTTGGATACATTCCAAGCCAGCGAGTGCGGAGGGCATTAACAGAGTGCAGGGAAGGGCAAAGAGTTGGTGTCTTGGGGTTTTTGCTCACATGTCTCTAACGGCATCTGTTATGGTTTATATCTAAAAGGTCTCTTCAAATTCTTATGTCTGCGGAAAGCGATTGAATCACGGGCGCACGGTGCTCCTCTGCGGATTGATCTGATGAACGGCTGCATGTGCTGTTGTGTAGGTGGGGACTATTTGGGAGCGGTGGTTCACTGTGTTCCCGACCTGGAAGGGTCAGTTTCCCTCCCTGGGTCTCCTTGTTCTTTACTTCCTGGCTGCCACCACAGGAGCAGCCCTCCTCCATCAAACCCTGCTTCTCTGCCCTCCCTGCCTTGCAGCCAGCTGACTATGGACTGGACCCTTTAAAATCATGAGTCAAAATAAACCTCCTCCTAGAAATCGTGGATGTCACATATTTTGTCAGCTACCAGTGAGAAGGTAACCAAGGCAGCATCGCACTGGGCAGTGGAGGGTGTCACCATAGTTCCTTCTCTATTCCTGCATCCAACGAGTTTAAATTCTTTGGCCTGCTTTCCTGACATTGCTCATGCCTATTCCATTTGATTTTTCTCTGTTAGCAATATTTATTTCATCATCTCCCTCCTGGGCCATGGCAGTGGCCTTCTAAATCATCTTGCTACCTTTAGTATCAACTATATTAGATTTATTCTCCATAGCACTGTCCAAGTGATCTTTCTGTGCTCAAGTCTGATTTCTTTGTGTTCAGTGACCTCCACTGCTTTCCCACTGACAAGGGGATAAATCTAGACACTTATAAAAAGCTCCTATGGTCTGGATCCTGTTCGACAAGTTTTTAATGTCTTATTTATATTTATCTTGAAAGCGTATTTAAGGTTTCTGGGGCAGAGATGAGTTATTATTACTTAGAGCCATGACTGCACTGATTTGCCACACCCAATAATTCATAGGAGATGCAGTTGTCACTTGATGGTGGGTCCCATGGGAATTCGTTTCAGGTTCTTGATGTCCTGAACAAAGAATTGGACAAGACTCACAGAAAAGGTAGCAGGGAAAAGAAACAAAGAAAAGGTAGCAGCACTGCACATTGATTGAAGGTTGAAAAGAAGCATGCTGTGCCGAATGTGAGTAGACTAGCGAACAGCTCTCAAAGCTGGCAAGGATAAAGGGAAAGGGGTCTCTTGTATCTGGAGGTCCTGGGTGGTTGTCCTGTGAAAACCCCCCTTGGCTTGGTACTGGATTTAAACTATCCTATCCAAAGACTTGCTTGGCTTTTATAGCAGATGTAAATGAAGATTTGAAAATAGGACTTTTCTGTTTGGTTTATTGTACAGTGCTCAGAATTTCAGCACAGAGTGATCCTGGACCCTGTGTTCTACTCATGTGCTCTGGGTCTCTATGACTTTGAGAGATTCTGCCCAGTTTTTTGACTGGTTTTGCCTCAGTCCTAATCTCCTGCTTCACAATAAGATCCAGATGTTACTCAGCCTCTGGCAAGAGGGTGTGTGGAAGTCCTTACTGCAGAAGAAGCCTGAAATTATGAACCTCAGAGTTCACATAGGCTACCTACTTAGGAAGAAGCTACCTTTTTGCTTCTTGAGAGGGAGGGACAACTCTACTGTTCATTTCCCAGCTTTAGGGTTTCATCTCTCTGGCGTGTAAACACAGAAGGATATGAGTCTCTAAGTCTCTTTGGGGATCTCTGACTATTCAATCACTGTGTAACTTTTTAAGCTTTGCCTTTGACCCAAGTTCCATTTCTCTTTACCCAGAAAATTAAAAAATTTTCAATCCAGTTTTGCACTGTGTTTTTCTTTTCAGGCTTAATCCTATTGCTTCCCTCTCAAACACGGCGGGCTCTCACTGCTAAAGTACTTGCAATTTTTTGTTTTAGGGAAGGAAAAGTGTTTTTCACTTCTACTCACCTAAAATTCACTGGCTGGCACTCCTGTAACAAAGGCCAGATTAGCAAGACAAAAACAAGCAAAAGTGTTTTAATGCATGTACCTCATGTATACATGGGAAATACCCAGGTAATTCTTTAAACTGTGGTTTGTAATTCGGATTAAAATACCATTTTCAGGTGAAACAAGAGAAGGGCTGGGGAGGTCAGTTTTAGAGAAGTGACCAGGGAAAGCCCAGTAAACAAAGTTGAGATTTTGTTATGCAAATTGAAGGTCTTCTCCACTGGTGTCTGTGGTGATTTGGTGTCTTTCTCTTCCTGCCTTTACAAAGGGGTTACATTTATAGATGTCAGTTTTATGTACAAAAGAGTATTAACCTCTATTTTGTTTTCTGAGTGTCTTTTGTGATTATTACTTATTAAATTAATCAGCTAAAAATAGCTAAAAAATAGAAGCATACTTTGGAGCGGCATCTTGTGCTGTCCTATAGTGTTTCAGCATCTTATGCATTTGTTTGTTTTGTTTCAGTATTGCCTCAGTAATTTTTTATTTTGTTATTTTTTATTTTAAAGATAAAAGAATGAAAACATTAACAAAGAAGTATACATTTACAAAATAACACAAAACAATACAAGCAATACAGAATTTCAGACAAGGTGATAGGAAATTACCAATGGTTGTATTACATATTGATATCTTCAAATTGGTTATTCAGGTAAGCAAATATAGACATGTAAGATTGATCAAACAATTAAACATTAACTGTTCCTTTCAATAAAGCGATAAAAGTCAGTAAAGAAAGATAAACTTGAGGCTTTTATAGGAAAATGGACACAACTAGAGATCATACTCATAAGTGAAATAAATCAGACCTGCATGTGTAAGCAAAGTATGGTCTCACTAGTGTAACAACCTGAAAGAGTGAATACAGTCTAATAGGTACAGTAGATATTGTGAAATGAAAGGAAACTGCTCAAAAGGAAAAAACAACTGGGATGAGGGAAAAGAGAAAAGAAAGAAGGGAAAAATATGTATATATGTATCACAAGATATTTTGTTATTTTTAATGAGGAAAATTTACATATAGTGAAATTGATCTTAAGTTTACAACTTGGTAAATGTGTGCGCCTCTGAAATATCCTAATGAAGCTTTTTTACATTTCTGTTATACCATAAAGGGCTTTCTCTCATTCAATTCTCCCTACCTCTCATAAAACTACTGTTCTGATTTCTATGAATATCAGTTAATTTTGCTTCATATAAGTGACACGTACTCATGTCTGGCTACTTTAGACAACCTACACTTTTAAAATTCATATATGTTATTGGGTGAATCAGATTATTCTTTATTGTGGACTAGTTTGCATTGTATGAATATTGCTCAATATATTTACTTTATTTTTATGACGCAAATATTGGGCTGTTTTTGTTTTTGCTTGTAAATAAAACAAGCATAAATATTCTTGGGTCATTTTTGTGGGGCTATCTTTTCATTTTATTTAGGTAAATATCTAGGGATAGAACTGTTAGGCTGTAAATGCAGTGTGTGCTTAATTGTGTATGAAAATGCCAGTTTTCCAAAGTGGTTGTACCCCATGCCCTGTGCTGTTTGCCTCACCTCTGCTTGGAGACCTTTCTCCATCTTCCAGGTCATACCTTGAGCTTTTGAGTCCTGCTAAAGCTCCGTGAATCATCCAGAAAGTTGCTCATTTGCTTTTGGGCCATTCTCTGCCTCATTCACTCTTCTGCTGCTCCCCTCAGTGTGTGACAAGCAGGAACTGAGCCTTAGGCACCTTCCTCACTCAGAGTGAGATGTCTTAGGGGACACTTCCAACACTGTGTCTTAGATGTTATTCATTCATTCCATAAATTCTACTGAGCAGTTATTATGCCAGGATGTCTGTGTGTGTGTGTGAGAGAGAGAGGGAGAGAGAGAGAGAGAGAGAGAGACAGAAATTTATAAATAAGAAAAGTTGTAACATCCAGATACCAGTTAAGCTTTTCACTAATTAATGGATGACTCTGACTGATGAAAGGTGGTATCTTGGGGACTGGAGATTATAGCTGCCAAAGGGGGGGTATGTATTCTGTTTTGTTTATATAGCAAAAAGGCAAACAAAGCTAACCTGAAGTCACATAGGAATAAACTAAAACTAGTATTTCCTTACAAGGCAGGAAAAAGTAAGAGGAGTGTATATGGATTATTTAATACTGAAGGTTACAAAACATCATTATCCCTAATTCAAATGTAAGAAGGGGCACAGGAAAGACAGCTATCTTATTATTACAATATTTCATTTCTTTGGACTGTTTTGGGGGCTTGTAGAATATTTTATCTGTAATTCACGGAAAGATCATGACTTTTTATGTTTCCTAAGGAGCTGGCCTGACCACAGAGCTTCCGCTGACCAGACAGCGGACACTGTGGGTTATGAAACAAGATGGGAACTAACATCCCAGTGATGTGTACCATGCCACAAAAAGCAGAAAATTCATTTTTCTCTAACCTCTCCATGTATACTTTTAAAAATAAGTTTCAGAATTAGAATCTATTTTAATAATTTGTTCAACATCTATTAAATTTCCTTCTTTCCTCTGTAATTCCCAGGTAGGAGAGAAGAGCTATTACTCAGTAATTAGTAAGATGATATTTAATGAGAAAGCAGTTGTGAAAAGTGGATAGGTTTTAAAGATCTCAGCATGAAGAAGTTGAAATATTAAAGGCAACAGCTGCCTGTAAATGATTGCTCTTAGCTGAAATTTACATATTAAAGAGC
This sequence comes from Dinomys branickii, assembly GCA_004027595.1. NCBI lineage: Eukaryota > Metazoa > Chordata > Mammalia > Rodentia > Dinomyidae > Dinomys > Dinomys branickii. The sequence continues at coordinate 42,801 of PVLD010010106.1, read as the reverse complement.
AAAAGCTTTCTCAGATTTCTTGATTGTTAACAGTTTAATGCTTAAACTGTAAGATGGTGCCACATTTTAGGTTAGGGACTTTCAAGTTTTAGGCACTAAAGGCAGATGAGCAAGCTTATATGTCTCCAAATATTTATGCGGTGCCACTCTTAGCCAAAGTGCCAGTTTTTCTCAGAACACACAAGCACATCCCATTTTATGAATGTCACTGTCTCTAACAGAAGATGCTTAAAGGGCTCCAGGAGCACAGTGTATCTGAGGAAGGAATAGGAATTTTATTTTTTAATGAACTAGAGGAGAATCACAACTTTGGGCTGAATTACAAATACAGTGTATGTGATGTGTATTTATTGAAAACTTGCACTGTTCAAAATGCTGAAGAAGAAAAATGGAAGATATGCAGCCTAGCTTCTGGCTGTGAGGATTTTTAGATCTAGATTGTGCTTGGGAACAACTGAGCGGTGAATTCACATATTAACATAAATAAATGCAAATTTCAACATAGCAGAAAGAGTGAGTCCAGAAATAACTTGAAAGGCATCTATGTGAGTTTTATTATGAGCTTAACCTACTTAAAAAATGAAACCTGGTAAAAGCTGTTTTCTAGCTCTCAGGATTTTATTTTAGGTCACTGTTAAGGTATGGATAAGTTTTTATTAAATTAAAAAGTAGCTTCATTTCTATTATACATATTTTAGAAAATGATTACATAAAAAGAGAGAGAATACAAATCACTTAAAAGCACAACAACTGGCGGGAGTCACTGTGCATTTTGTGCATTGTCTGTTTGTGTATGTGTGGGTCCATGTGTACATGTGCGCACTAACACATGTCATCAATTAATTTGGAAAACAGAGTAATCTCTTTGTATAATTTGCTTTTTAAAAACTTAACAATACATTATAAACACAATACTATGTCACAGAATAAGAGTCATATATATTTTCAGATAGCTAAATAAAAACATAACACTGCCTGTGTGTTTATTCCATAACATGCCTAAGTAGCTCATTATTGTATATTAGACTGTTTCCAGTGGTATGGTGAACATTCCTGTATTTGGGCTATGTCTGTGGTGCATACTCTGCACACAAAGACTTCTTGGGACATAGGCTTTGCCCTGCAGGACTTTATAAAAATATCTTCTGTAAAACTTGTGCAGTTGATACCCCACTGCTTTCTTTTTCCCAAAGTAAAGGATTATCCATTTCCAGGAAACTTTGACAATATGAAGAACTGACATGGAAAAGGATGGGGTGGCAGCAGAAAAGCGGCTCTCGGCTCACCCGGCAAGGTGACCAGGAAGCAGAGAGAGAGAGGGAAGGGAGGAGCAGAGGGAGACACACCCTTCCAGACCAGGCCCCTGGCTTCTCTGACCACGTGCCACCTACTAACAGCACATTTAGCTATAAACCCATCAGGCAAACATCACATCCTCGTTAACCGATCCCTTTCAAAAGCCCTTTGAGCACATGCAGCTTTGTGGGAGGATTTAGATATAAACTAACACGAAGGGAGTTGGCACCGAAATGCATTTGGTATAATAATGAGTGACTCACAATCATGTGAGTAGAGAAAATCTATAGAATAACTGAATCATCATATACCATGAGGTGGAGTAATAATGTAGAATTTAAAGATGCAACCTAACAGCCAACATTGACTAAATATGCAGCAGGTTAATTTTTTAAGAAACAGCTTAGTTTCAGAAAGAACATCTTGGGTTATTATTATCAGTGGTATTAATTTTTCAGATTTTTTTTGTATCTTAGTTGTTAACTTATTCTGGTATGGTTTCTTGGGCCCTACAAACAGAGGGGTGCAAGCCAAGTTGATGTTGGCACACATGTTAGTGACAATCCGAATGAAGATGCTGTTCCAACACTGAAGATGTCCATGAACACTTTGAAAAGTATCTATACATTGTCTTAGTTTAAAAACAAGAAGTAAACATATCAGTTGGAATAGTATACAGATTCATGAAAGAAAAGTTTTGTGCCTTATATAAATTCCCAGAAACATACATGCAGCTGGGTGTGGTGGCACATGCCTGTAATCCTAGCACTTGGGAGGCCGAGGCAGGAGGATTGCCATGAGTTTAGGGCCAGTTTGAACTAAAGAATGAGATCTTGTCTCAAAAAGAGAAAGAAAGAAAAAGAAATGCATATGCAAAATAATGTTAAGTAAAAATAATAGCATGCAAAATGTGATTGAGACCTCCTTACTTTTTGGTTTAATGGGGGTGTGGGGCAAAGTGCATCATTAATGTAGAAAGACACCAATAAATCAGGAAGAAAAAACATGAGTATCAAACAGGAAAAATTGATAGATAATATACAAAACACATATGACAAATGTGTAGGACCTAAAACATACCTGTATAAAACTCACCCTCCTTACCAATCAAATAAATAAAAATGCAAACAACAATAGGAGAATCCTTTTTCACCACTCTGTAAATAATTTTTAATTGTTTAAAACTCAAAGGTGGGCTTTTGAAATGTGATTGGATCACAGGGCATTTGGGCAAAGGTGGGGTTGAGAACATAGCCGCTGTTAATACCCTAAGCAGGAAGGGACTAGCAGTCAGTGTTTCTGAGTTAAGGAGAAATTTTGCAACAAATGACTATCTCTCATTAAGTCTACGGAAGTGTGTTGCTATTGGGCACTGTGCTAAGGGCTTTTCTTTCATAACTGTCTAACTCAAAAGAGTCCTCTGAAAGTGGTACAAGCATTGCTTCATTTTAAAGAGAAGGACATGGAGGCACAGTGAGGTGAACTGTGCTTGCTCTAGGTCACACAGTCATTAGTTAAGAGGTGAGCCCACTCTTACTGTCAGAGTTGGGCTCCTGTTACCACTCTAAACTGTACAAGGAATGGATATCACTCAGTATGTAATTTCCCATCCTCATCTGTAAATTTCACATTCTTTTTAATTTTAAATTAAATTAGTTTATTTTTTGTCTTTTTGAGACAGGGTCTTGCTATGCAGTTCAGACTGGCCTTGAGCTCACTTTATAGCCCAGGCTGGTCTCAGACTTGCAATGATCCTCCTGCCTCAGCCTCCCAAGTGATGGGATTATAGGCGTGCGCCACCATGCCTGGCCCACATTCCTTTTTAGATGACCGTTATAGACATGAAGTTGTTGACCCACTAGTATTTTTAAATGAATACGTTGTAACTTGCATTTGAGCATTTGAAAGTAACAACTTATTTTCTTTTGTACTTGGGAAAATGCTTTGAACTTATAATATTTTTGATATAATAATATGGGATGGAATAAAATGAGTGTTGGCATAGTCAGTGGAGATAAGAATGAAGATTATATATTTTGAAGCTTGTATACAACTTCAGTCTATTTGAAATTTCTGGGGCAACGTTTTGATATGTATCAGTATCTTTCATTTAAAATAGCACATGTTCTTTTTTATTGCGTTTTTACTTTTCCTTGTGCGTGCTTGTAGTACATGACGATCGCACTCCGTGTGGAGAGTTGGTCCGTGCACAGAACTCCTCTCAATTCTTTCTCAATCCCTTCCACCCCACTCCTGTCCCCTCCCTCCATTTCTTAGCCTTCCTTCCCTTTTGTGAAAGATCTGTTTTCTCTTTCCTCAGAAGCACTTGTAAAAACATTCATGAATCAGTTTCGCAGGTCAGTGACACAGAGGTACTTTATGGCTTTTGAAAGTTATTATTAAAACTTTGACTTTCATTCTTTTTACTCATTAATCAATAAAATTCTTGATAAACTTAAAAACTGCACTACTTGAAGAGGCTGGGGAGTTCATAATCCTTTTGAATCTTTTGTGTTAAAGGAAATTTCAATTATGTTTGTTTACTGACAAAACTGTTAAGGAAGCTGACATCATATCAAATAGTTTTTTTTTTGGCTTTGTATTTTCATTTTGATTTGGAGAGAGTTGTTACAGAAGAGACCTGACAATAAATAATAGGTTGATACAGAAGCATACAATAACCTCTTGGGTTTCTTTTCTGGAGATTTTTGCAGTGGTGTTTGGCGTGGGAAATTAACAATAAACTGCGAGCCAGTAAACACTTGTGCATACTTGCTGTCTTTGAAGCTATTTTAAAGAATGTGCTTGTTATTTACTTGACTTTTTAAAAATACAATTTATAGAATAAGGGAATTCTTGAGGGGTGCGGTATGAAGATATTCACTGATATTTTGTGAAAGTTTTGAAAGTTTGGGGCTTGATTCTGTTTCTTCTTAAGCTCAGAGTTTAAAAGTAATTTAAGAACTAAATAAAAGTCTCTACAGGGAACTTTCAGTCTGATGGTGTACCAATAACATTTTGAAAAACCTTATTCTTATTTTGAAAAACCTTATGCTTATTAAGCCCTGTAGTTTTCCATATTCCCTTTTCTCTTTCTGTCTGTCACTTTGTACGTTACTGGTGTGTACAAGTGGAACATAACGCTTTACTATGGCTTACCATTAATTATCTTTCTTAGCACAGGCAAATGTATTTAAAACAATGCTGCAAAGAATATTAATGCAAGGAGTAACCTGCTTAGTCATGCAGAGAAATGATTCTGAAGTGACATTAACTTTCATATAAAATTCTTTGGGGGAACTTTGTAATAGTTCCCTTTTTTCCTTTTTGGGCAAAACACTTCCAAGCTATAATGTTTGACATTCTTCAGATACCTGTATGCTTTTAGATTGGTCTATGAGAGTAAAAATAATGTGGCATTTTAAAGCCTTAAAGTATAAGAGCAATAACAGTAACAGTTTTCCATAAAGCGCTTCCTGAAAGCTGCATTGGACATTTCTGATACCTTTATTATTTTCCTTAGAGAGAAGCCCCATAAAATGACTTTCCATAAAGACATAACTTTTCTAATCTATTTTAATCTGTCATATCTGTGAATTCTATATTTAATTGCACTTTTAAATTCATTTCAAAGTGGTATTTAGAAGTCTTTCTCCTGAGAGGCTGATTTGAGAGTCATCTCTCCTGGCTTCTAGTTTTTGGTCAAGAATAAACTTCCTTCACTGCCTGACCAAAAATACACGAATAAATCCACAGAAGTTTAAAAAATTTGTTTTCACTTGAGAAAAGTTTGTCATGTATAAGTTAGGTGTTTAAGGGTAATTCTGAGTCATCAGATTAAATGAACCAAATAGATTACTGAGCGAAGTTTCTTCTGCATTTTTCCCCTTATTGGGTGTAGGACTCCTTAAAGTTAAAACATCAAGAATATCTGGCGTTTCTTTAGACATTTCTTATGACTTGAACTTGTGTCAGCGTTCATGTGGATGGTACACTCATTTCATGTTATTTTCTCAGTGGTAAATCTCACATTAATATTATTATTATTATTATTATCATTATTATTTTGATTTTTTTGAGGCTGGGTCTCATTGTATAGCTTAGGCTGGCCTTACATATACTGTGTAGTCCAGGCTGGCCTTGGGCTTGTGTGACCCTCCTGTGTCAGCCTCCCACGTGCTGGGACTGCAGGCATGTATCGCCATGCTCAACCATCTACACTTTCTAAAACAATGAACAAAGAAGGATAAATTGAGTCCTTTGTAGAAAAGCAGTTGCACCTGTTATAAAAAAGGTTTTAAGCCACTGTTGAAAAAAAGAACTGCTATCAAATATGTTACTGATGTTCCTGTTTTAGAATTTGAAGGACACCAAGTGAGCAGTTGTGAAACTGCTGCTATTTCAGATTAATTTCCTGGTGACTTAGGATTGTCTTGCTATTGAGCAGCTAAAACAAACACACATGGTATGCTGAGGCTGGTGTGGCTGAAATTGATGACTGTAACCACCAACAAAAGTTTTAGGAAATGTGGATATACACAAGGGAGTATTATTCAGCCATAAAGAAGAACAAAGTCATGCCATTTGCAGGAAAATGGGCGGAACTGGAGATCACCAAGCTAAACAAAATAGGCCAGACCCAGAAAGACAAGCATCACATGTCTTCTGTCACATGTGAAATATAGGAGAAAAAGGTGGTGTGAAAGTAGAAGCAGAGGATCAGAGAAGAAAGGGGACTAGGGCAAGGGAAGAGAGGAAGGTATGGGGGCATAATGGGCGAATTTGACCGAAGTATGCTATGTACACATACGAAAATGTCACAGCAAAATCCATTATCCCATGGAACTACTATGTGGTAATAAAAACTTTACAGCAAACAAATTTAATAAAATGTCTTGGAGAATTCATTTGAACAACTTCATCTCTATAAATATGAGTTAAGGCAATGTATATAAATAAAAGTCCACTTTATATGTTAAAGTTGAATAAAGAATTTTATTTGACAAGAGGGTTTCACTGCTAAAAAATAATTGAAATTTACTCACTTAGATTTTCCTGGGCTTTGAACACTGGTCCCCACTGGGCTTTAAACAGCACGCTCATCAGACAGATAATTTTCCACTGAGCTGGAGAGCTAAGTGTTGGGGAGGCAGCTACTCTGCTCTTGACGGAAAGATCAATATGTTCTGTGTACCAGGAGCACAGGCGGTGAACCTGCTGGTTGAAGTCTAAATCATAGTCAAGGTTAGCTGACGGCCACCCAACTTTGCATGCATGGAGACTCTCAAGTCAGAGCAAAACTTTATTCAGACCAAGTCTGATTACCAACAGTGTCTTGATTGAAGCTTAAGAGTTCTGTACCTTAAATATATGAAAATATCATTACTTGAATAAGTCTGAGAACAAAATGGTAAAAATATGCTTGTTTATCGCTGCAAAACCTTCACATTGATCAATAAATACCATTTTTGGGGGAGAGGATGACATCTTGATGTTCATTCCTCTGGAGGAAGGTCCATGTGACTCAGGGGTTTCATTATTACCTGGTAGTGTGTTCAAAATGCAGAATATCAGACATCGATGTGCACCTATTGAATCTGAATATGTACTTTATAAATATCCTTGAATGGCTCACAGCAACTTAAGTTTTGAGGACAATTATATTAGAAGTTAGTTGCAAAGGAAACTCCAAGGCATTTTAGTGAATTAAATAGTTGAATACAGATTTACAAACCATTGTCCCTCTGGATGATCCAGCTCACAGTTTGGGCTTTATTACAAATATTTAAGCATTTTCCTGTTAATATCTACCATGCAGCTGGGATTTACCTTTGCAGAAACATCATTTCCCCACACAAATACTGTGTTACAAGAGATCACCTTCAGTCCTGTTTTCCTAGGTTGTCACAAGTCTCAGTGCTTAATGTCATTAAATATGGTTGTATTAGTTTTCTTTTTTTTCTGTTTTTATTTTTATTTAGGTCCTAATTTGCTTTTCTTTCAATTTTCTTCTCCTTCTTCAATTTTTTTTTTGTCTGTTTTTGGAGACCAGGTCTTGCTATATAGTTCAGGCTGGACATGAGCTCACTTTGTAGCCCAGGCTGATCTCAAACTTGCAATGATCCTCTTGCCTCAGCCTCCCGAGTGCTGGCATTACAGGTGTGCGCCACCACGCCTGGCTTCTTCTTCAATTTTTATTTGATATCCAGGTGCTAATTTTCATAGTGGACTTTCACAGGGCTTTGAAAGATATAGCTCCATATAACTTGGATATTAAATGCTTTAGAAATATGGAAAATGCCAAAAGTTTTGGCAATATGTCAGATATACTCCAAAAGCTTCATTCACTGTAAGCGTATTTTTTTAACAAATTAATTTTTTTCAAAATGTGGTTTTAACAGACTTAAGGTAGGTTTTTGGAGGCTGCCTTTGGTGGATAGCATTTCCAAATCTTTTTTCCTAAAGCCACGAACACAATCTATTATAGAATTTGACTATTGGAGATTTCAGAATTTCATTTGGGTTTATTGTACCTTGTTCTGAACTGTAACACCAGAACACCAGCAACTGAAATGACAGGCGGTGCAGTATTTGTGCCTGTTGGATTAACTATGGTGACACTTCTTTTATGGCATTCAGAGGCTCAGAATTGTAAATAACAAATCATTTGTATCTCAGAGCTTAAAAAATACCTAATATACATTATCTTATTTAGTAACTATAGTGATGGTTTCCATTATCCTCATTATAGAAGAAGCTGCCCAAGGATGATTAATAACTGATCACGTAGCATAAAAGCTTAAGAGCAGGGTTGGAATCCAGGTCATCTGACTTCCGATTTAATACTTTCTTCATCACAAGATTTTTCTACCCTTCCTATGGATTTTTCTTACCTTGGGATATCCATCCATACTATATTATCTTGTGTATAGGAATCAACCTATAAATTCAAAGAAATTGATCTTTTAATACAAACTGTATTTATGTTTTGCATTATTCTAACCAAGAAGAAAGCACTTCTAATTTTAAAATTTTCTTCTAAATTTAATTATAATTTGCACTTCAATTTAATAATTCTAGTATTCCAAAATATAAAGCAGGAAATATAACCCTTTACTTACGATTTTTAAAACTGGATTTCTACTTGAAGAAGAATGAGGTAGCATTCATTTTAAATTTATTACTATATTAAACAACAAATTTCCTCCCAGTTACAGGGAAATTCAAGAAAATAGGTAATAAATAATGGCTATTTGTAGCACTTGACAGGCTTTATTAATAAGTTATGTCAAACCATCTAATGCTTTTTCCTTATAGTTATTATTCATCAACACTTTATGGATTTCTGTTTTTATATTGCTTATCAAGTTTAGTAAGATTCTTATATTCAGGGAAATAGCCTTTTGTTTCTTTGTGAGTTTATTTTCAGGGTAAACTCAGTTTAGGTATCATTTCCCTATTAAAATTTAACTTTAGAATTTTCGTTTATCATAAAATAATCATCTCTATGGTTTTAAAATTTTCTCTTTGTTTTCTAGTATTTCCCATTTTATTTCTTTTCATTATAAGCAAATTATGTTTGGTTTGGTGTCTGGTTAATTGTTCATCAAGGGCTGGGGATATAGCTCAGTGGAATAAGCGCTTGCCTAGCAAGCGCAGGGTCCTGAGTTCGATCCCCAGTACTGCAAAAAAAAAAAAAAAATTGTTCATCAAAATTAATTTTTATCTCTTCAACTGATATTTATATTGTGAGCAATTTAAGAAAATATATAGGGTATTTTCAAAGGTTCTAATACTATTTTCTTACCCTTGAGATGTTAATGACTTTATAAACTTTGATTCACTCTACAATAACTTGCTCTTGAATTTAGAATATTTTCAGCCTAGACTTTGTATTCTCTATTTGCCTTGAGGATATCTTCAGTTATATATCCTCAGATTTTGTAGCTTGAAAATAAGGTTCGTTTTCTCTTCCTCACCAAACAGGCACTCCATTTTCACTTCACAGAGTCACCATCTCTCAAGGATCTCAGAGAACCCACATCAGTGTCATTGTGTGCATTTCCTTCTTTGCAATCTGTATTCTATTCATTGTCCTAGTCTGTTCTAACAAAATACTTGAGGATGGGAAATTTATAAAGTAAAGAGGTTTACTTGATTCATGATTCTAATGGCTGGAGGGCTCAAACAGCATGCTGCTGGTATCCTGATGAGGGCCCCTGGCTGCATCACAGCATGCAGGAGAAGCACAGAGTGGACTGGCCTCATGCAGAAGGCCAAGTGAATGGGGTGGCCTTGCTTTATAGCCATTTGCTCTTGAGATTACTACCTCAGTTACACAAGACATGACCTGCTCTTGCTGGACACATTCACCCACTCATGGGGTGAAGCCCTCAGGACCTAATTACCTTTCGCTAGGCTCACCTCTTAAAGGTTCCAGTACCTCAACATCACCACACTGGGGACCCAAGCTTTCAGTGTATGAACATGTAGAGAACAAAACGTATCTCACCATGGCAGGGACCAACCTTGTTATAGGTTGAGTTGTACCCTCTCCAATCACAGGTCCTCGCTCTGAGTACTTCATATTCAGAATGTAACTATATTTGGATGTAGGACCTTTAAGCAGGGAGTTAAGGATAACCGAGTTTGTTAGTTTGGGGCTTATTTTTGCAAGGGGAACACAATATATAATGCAGGACACATATTCTATAAGATTATTTATAATAGTCACCCAAAGAATGATATACAAAAGAGTGAAGGAAATCTGTCCACACACTAAGATCAAGGAAAACTAGCCAAGGGTCTGGATCCCATGGAAATGTCCTTCATGAGTCCAGCTGAAGCCCTAGAGCTCATAACAATGCCTCCCACGAGTCCAACTGAAGGCCCAGACCCCACGACATCTCATGCAGGCCTGTTTTAAGGATCTGTGCTGGGAAGGCCCAAAGGTCAGTGGTCAAATCTAAAAGGTATGCCAGTAGGATGAAGGATCTGTGCTAGCAGGCTGAGGGACCTGCATTGGCACCAGGAAGCGACACTCAGAAGAACCAGAGGTCCTTTGAAAAGTACCACAGCCATCCTCAGCAACAGTGAGGCCCCAAGCTCCTCCAATGATCAAGATGGCCGAGTTACCATCAGGGAAGCCAACACAGCAAGCTTCTCTAGGAGACCAGCAGTGCACCATCTTCTCCTCTGGAGCCAGGAAGTGATGCTCAGAGTGAGGACCAGAGCTCCCCCAAAGTGAATGGAAGTTATTCTCAGTGCCAACGAGGTCCTGAGCTCCTCGGAGGATGAAAACAGCCAAGTTCATCAGGAAAGCCAGTATGACGAGCTCCACCAAAACAGAACAACTCCTTACAGCTTCTACCAGCTCCCAACAGCCTTTTTAGTTCCCCAAAGCCTTTTATCTTCTGCAGGTCTGCCTTGTATGCTGCTGGCAGCAGTCCCCAGGCGGGCCTCCCACACCCAGCACCACACTTACTCAGTTCAGCTGGGGGTCATAAGTTGACCACCAGTTGTCAATCCACCACAATTAGTAATTAGCTGGGCCCTGATTCATTATGACAGCAGCCCTCATAGGAAGAGGAAATTAGGACAAAGGCTGTAGAGGCAAGTCCATGTGAAGACTCAGGGAAAAGAGGGCCATCTATAAGCCACAGAGAAAGGGCCGCAAAAGAAATCAGCTCAGGTGCTATCTTGATCACAGACCTTTAGCCTACAGAACTGGAGGAAGTAAATTTCTGCTGCTTAAGCTGCCCAGTGTGAGGTACTAGGTTACTGTGCCTCTGGCAAACTAATAGACTTAGCAGTTCACTTCATGGCTTCTTCAATTTTGACCAGCTGAAGAGTAGATTTTTAAAATTATTATTTTATTCACATAGACTCTCTAAGACAGCAATACATTTTCTATATTTTGGCCTAATTTGTAGTGGGGTCAATAATTTTGAAAAACATTTTTATTTGTCCAATAGTTCCCAATTCAAAAGTTACCTCCTTCAGGAAGCGTAACATGTGCTCAGTCATTAAGCTTATGGATATTTAGTGCTTGTTGCAATTATGGCACTTTGTCACGTTAATTGTAATTATACATTTTACTGTTCTTCTCTTCCACTAGCCTGGAAATGCCTAAGGTCAACTACTGATTCTTAAACATAATTTTATTCCTACCACTTAGCCTAAGACCTAGTACAAAGAATATGCCCAATAAATATGAATAAACTACTTACTAGTATCAGAGTATAGCATTTGGCATTTGTAACAAACAAAACTAAACACCGGTAGTTTATAACAACATGTTTCACTTTTGCTTCTGATACATAGTCACTGTGGGCTTGCTGTTGGACACACGGTATCATCTTCACCCCTAGAATGAGGTGAATGGCACAGCCCACCACGCAGATTATAGTCTGCCACAGGAGCCAAGGATAAGGGAGGGCACAGTAAATTCTGTAGTGGTTCACAGACCTTCTGCATGGAAAACATTTTTGGCCACATTTCATTAATCAGAGCAAGTCACAGAGTCATAATGTTCACTGGGGAAAGAATTGCAATCCAGAGATATGTTTGAATAGCACTAGTGAGTGGCAAAAACTTCTGTGCATGGCACATTGTTTCATTTATGGTTTGCTCTTTTTACTTCTGTGTTTTTCTGTCTTTTCTTGAGTGTGTGAATTTCATTAATATTGCTAAAATATTACTCTAAAAACTTAGTGATTAATATTACCAAAATGTTAACTTCAAAAGTATCTTATCCCATATTCAACATGGATATTATGAACCACAAGAAACTGCTCTAGTTTTTCCATTTTGGAACCTATTTTCTTGGAGGGTTGTATCGTCTAGCTCTAATAGATCCTGATCTTACTACAGTTACATATTTATTTTACACTGTGACTATGTATAAGCCATTACAGCTGTTTTGGGTATCAATTTCCGTATCTATAAAATGATACAATATATCAAATTTATTCCAGTTCCATATTTCAAATATAAATACATATATGTTAGCATCTGTGCTATTCATTGATGTGATCTTTGTGTGGCTGTATGTAAGCACATGGTTGGCAGCTTATTAGTAGGCTTCATTCTTTCAAGAGAACCTTTTGTTTGAGATCTTACATGTAAACTGTTTTTTTCCTGCTGAAACACAGTTTCTTATAATGTAGATTACTCTGAAAATATCCTGGCCTTTCTAAACAGGCCAGAACAGCAAGTGCCCGGTGAATCACTTGCCGTCAGGAAAAGAGAGGCAAGCACAGAGCCCCATACACAAGTCAGTCAAGGCGGGGTACCACTCCAATATGGTGAAGGACAAACACCAGAGGGTTCCTTCAGAGCTGAAGAAGAAAAGCATTTCATTAAATCAAGTATTCTCTTTTTGATAAAAACTCTCAACAAATTAGGCACAGAAGGTATATAACTCATCCCAATAAAGGATGTATATAAGACACCTTAGCCAACATACTCAACAGTAAAAGGTTTCCCTTAAGACCAAGAACAAGACAGTAGTGTCTGTACTCCCCACTTCTGCTCAACATATGACAAGAGGGTTCTAGCCAGAGCAATCAGACAAGAAAAAGAAAGGAAGAAATAGAATTGCTTTTGTCTGCTGAAGGCGTAATCCTATTGATGGAAAACCCTAAGAACTCCACCAAAAATATTGTCAGAACCCATAAACAAATTTGGTGAAGGTGTGGAACACAAGGTCATTATTAAAAAGTAGCATTTAAAAAAAACTAACAACAAGCTATCTGAAAAAGAATGAAAAAAATTGATGATGAAAGTTGAAGATGTTACCAATTAGTGCAAAGATATCTCACGGTTATGGATTCAAAGAATTAATACAAAAATGTCCATACACCAAAAGTGACCTATATGTTTGATGCAATGCTTATTAAAATTTCAATATTATATTTTCTCAAGAAATAAAAAATGCAATCCTAAGATTTATATAGCATCAAGAAAGACCTCAGATTTTTAAAGCAATCTTCTACTAGACTTCAAAACCTATTACAAAATTATAGGAATCAAAAGAGTGTGGTTAGTGGAGTTAAGAATAGACTCATTGACTAATGGAACGGGATTGAGGGCCCAGCAATAAAATGTATGAGATGATGAATATTTTGATGTCATTCCACAAGGTAAGCCTATATCATAACATTACATTCTACCTGATAAGTCAATATAATTATTTGGCAATAAAAATAAAATACAAGTTAAAAAGGGAACTTTTGTATTGAAAAAATTATGATATTTGAGTGTATATGTTTAAAATTAAGGCAAAAAGTAATGTAAAATTATTCAAACCAAATGACATGCTGAGAAGAATATTTGCATTACACAGAGAAAAGATTTATAGGATTTTTATAGAGAGAGATCCCCAAGATAGTCCACTAGAAAAATGGGTGAGGATATGAACAGACAGTTTACATTCATGTGCATGTACATGTACACATACACACACACATGGCCAGTGAACTTAAGATACTGTTAATGGTGATGAGGGTGGGAATGGACATCCTGAGACACAGTAGGTGAACTGTAGAATGGTACAGCTCTGTGAGGATAATATTTTAGGATGTCTGTAAAACATGTTAAATGTGTAAACATTTTAACCCAGCCCCTCTGGTGCTTGACATTTATCCTCTAGAGAGGAGAGGAATGTTTTGCAGCAGCACTGTTAGTAAAAAAAAAAAAAAAAGAAGCAAAGTCAATGTCTCCTGGCAGGAAGATGTATGTGCACACATGGAATGGTGTGCGTCTGTCAGAGGAATGAAGGGACTATTGAAAACAGTAACTGAGATTTGAGTGCTTGCTATATTCTAGACACAGTTGTAACTGTTCTTTCAAAAGTAGATTCATAATTAAGATCAAGGTAAGGTACACAAGATATATTAAATGAAAAAAATTAAACCAATATGAAAATAAATTTGAGTAAATACATGCAAATATACATGTAATATTTTAAAGATCCAGATATTTACATTTTTATGTAAGCCTATAAGTAGAGATATAAATATTAACATATCTAAATGGATACAGCTGGGAAGGCTGCACTCCAAAGCATTATTAGTAGTCAGTCCATTTAGGGATCAGATTAGGTAGAGATTTTTATTTCTTATACAGTCATAAATCATGGGACTGCAGACAAATTTTGATTTTTTTGTGCTTTTAAAATAAAAAGTTAAATAAAAACGTGTTGTCATAGTGCAGGAATATCACTATAGTGATATTGTTCCACTACAGTACACACAAATAGATGCATGAAGATCACTTTTGATCGAGAGCCTGGGAGAAAAATACTATTTTGTTGCAATGATCAGACAGTCCTAGATGTTCCTCCAACAAAGGAGCCTGAGTTCTATCAGAAATTAATGATGAAGAATATATTTGAAAAACAGACAAGAATTATTCCCTTCATGAGAAACAGCTACGAGGGAAAGCGGGATTCGGTAGTGACAGTGAGAAGGAGGGAGAAGTAAATCGTGAGAAAGCGGTGTAGATGGGTGATGGCTTGGACTCCTGGGGTGTTACACGGGGACCGGGATGCCTAGGGCATGCAGTAGGTGGAAGCGCAAAGGGTTTTTCATTACTCTTGCAAATTTGTTCTTGGTTCTTGTCCTCCTTGCATTGCCATGAAAGTAATTTAAAAATTCTATGTTGGCAATGACCGAGTTTTTAAAAAATTCATTGGTACATTTCAGATATACATATTGATAAATTTATGATAGGGAGTTTGTACCTGTACATGATATATCTTGCTAAGCAATGACTGAGTTTGAGTGTTATATCTGATGTGGAGGTGATATTATCAGTGGTTCCACTACCCCTTGTCCAGCCTTGTTTAGTGTAGCCTAGCACCTCCTTAGCCTTTCTCTCCTCTCCAGCCTTCTTCCAGTGCCATGGGGGAAGAGAAGACAGAATGTGCAGGACAGAGAAGAAAAGGGCTAAGACCATTCTAGTTTCAAATCACATACTGCTTAGAAAAGTCATCCTTTGGAAGGGCTGGTTGCCCTAGTCTCTGTTTACTGTACCCCTCTTAATTTTACTGGGGCTCCCTGCATTTCTCCAGATTTCAGGTTGGCTGCTTGTCCTGTTTATTCTATTTTGTGTTGCTGTAGCAGAATGCCAGAGACTGGATAATTTACAAAGAAGAGAAACATATTTTTCATAGTTCTGGAGGCCAGAAGTCCAATGTCAGAGGAGCCGGCATCTGGCAAGGGCATTCTTGCTGCATCATTTCCTGGCAGAAGGTAAGAGGGTGACAGAAGGCAAGGGAGATAAGCAGTGGATGGCCCCACATGTTTTTATAACACACTTTCATAATAATGAACCCACTGATACACACACCTTACAAATCCATTTATAAAGACAGAGCTCTCTGTCCTAATCACCTCTTAAATTTGCACCTTTTCACACTGTTGTACTGAAATAAATATTGTACTGGGATATATTTGAAATTTGGGGGACACCTTCAAACCACAGTGTCCTGTGACTTTAGTTTTCTGAGGAGCTCATGCAAAGTCACCATTACGCTATCTGTGATTGCTACCATTCTGAGCTGGAACCACTTGTGAGTGATATGATTTAAAGGAATTAAATTACCAAATGAGTCAGATAAACTAAATGAAGAAAAAGGCTAGAGAAAATGACGGAACTCTGAAAGATACAAATTTAAAAAGGATATACTAGCCATATAATTAATAATCACATCCTTTTTCCAAAAAGGGTTTTCAATTACTTGTCAGTATTTACTGAGGATTTACTAAGTGCAGCCTATCTTATTAAGTACACTGTCTACCTATTAAAGTGGAATCATAATCCACTCTCCAAGGTTCCTTTATTATTCCCATTTGAGGAAACGGAGGCACAAAGCATTTCAGTAACTTGCCTAAGGTCACACAACTAACAAATGCTAAAACTGAGACTCCAGTGCAAGAAACTTGATTCCAGCACCTTCTACTTTATATAAATAAAATGAGGCTATCACTTACTTGTTCAGATATTGAAAGGAATCCAGTTGAACAAAGAAAGAACATGCTGTAAGAAATAGTTCAACCGCACAAGATCCTATAATAGTAGATGAAAGGAGAAATATTCTGATACCAATGAAAAGAAGAAAAGGGAAGAAAAACCTGTGTGGATTTTAGAGCACCCTGACCATCTGACCCAGGCAGACACTTCTAAGACCTGCGTGGAGCTGAATTTAAGGTCAGCAAGAATAAAGCTGGCCACCTTATCTTACTTTTCTTGTACGAACCCTCAGACTCCT
The DNA here is from genome assembly GCA_004027595.1 of Dinomys branickii. Classification (NCBI taxonomy): domain Eukaryota; kingdom Metazoa; phylum Chordata; class Mammalia; order Rodentia; family Dinomyidae; genus Dinomys; species Dinomys branickii. The sequence continues at coordinate 26,231 of PVLD010010106.1, read as the reverse complement.
ATTATTCATTGGCATCTCCAGCCCTTGAACTTTGAAAATTTCACTGATGCCGTTTGAGCACTGAGAAAAGATACTTTTCATTTAAAACTGTATCTTCCCACTGTTTGCAGATGTTCTGTGCATTACATTGCTAAAGAATCATTCCCTTTTCCCTGAAGAATAAGACAGCTTAAAAATAACCTTGTTGTGATTAGAAGAGTCTTTGTATAAAGATATCTGAGAGAGAGAGCGTGAGCTTGTGCGGTGCATAGGCGTCTGTCTCACGCATGGGAAGGGAGGATTTTCACTTGCGGTTTAAGGGAAATAATTTGTTTTGCATGGAAAGAAAGTATAGATAAGAAAACCATTGTACGTTCATGCAAGACATATTGGAAAATATTTAAATATATCTGTTTCTCATGTACTGGATAAGCCAGGTAGGGATAAAATAGCTGATACTTAGGGGCTGAAGTTGGTCATAAGTTCCCTTTCCTGACTTGTTAGTGGTACAGGGGGAGGGAGGGTCAGCAGGGAGGAGAACTGGTCACTAAAAGTCTTAAACCCACAGCATGACAGAATATTCTACTTCTTGTCGCTGCCATTTAGGGTTCATGCAGACGCTGTGTGTCAAGTTGTTATTTGTGACCCCTCCCCATGATGAATGTAATCATTATGCTCTGCAAACATGTGCTAATAAAAATAAAAATTTAAAAAATCCACCCAGTGGGGGTTGCTACCTGTGGAACTCTTACTGTGGATCCAGTGATCATAGGGAATCCAGACTATTTTGTAGTACTGTTCCTTATTTCAAAATCTAGGCTAGACTTAAAATATTTGAATATACAGATTGGGACAAAGTAATATTTCATCAGAGAGAACAACCCTCTCCCATCCAACCAGAAGTAGACTGAGGTAGTGTTAACTGCGGTCCAAATCTGAAACAAAATCTTCTCCATTAACCTCTGTAGTAGACACGCAGCCCGCATTCTTAGGAAGTGCAAATTGAGAAGTTTCATCTTTATAGTTCTTCCTGGGGGAGACAAGGGGCTGGCCAGTGGCCTGTGTCCTGGCAGTGCGAAGATAGGTGGCCCTGGTGTCGTGATGGTCGGAGCCAAGGGTCACCCAATGCATTTTAACCAACTTTAAAACACTCTCCAGAAAGAATCTGGCTCTGCATTTTTAAATGTTGCCCAATCTTTTCTTTTTTCTTCTTGCTTCAGTGAGCACAGCAAGTGGTTTTCTAGGGAATCTATTAAAAAGAAAGCCTCATTGTTCAGTGGATGGATTTCGGCGAAATCTGCAGTCCTCCCATGTCCCTCCACTCCTTCACAGCTGCTTTAATTCTCTGCATCTTGGTGAGGGCAAGCTGAAAAATTGGTTCTTAATTTATAATTTAACAAGTGACGGGATCTCTTGACATTAGCAAATGAAGGGAAATGTTTCATAGAGCCTCAGTGACTCACACCATGAGCGCGACTTTCCACGTTGGCCAGTCACACAGAGTACAGGGCACAGTGAAGTCGCAGGGCTCTTAGGAGCTGGGTGGATTTCACTGAAGCTTTCTGGGCCCATGAGATCATTTGCATGGCCCCTCAGCTTCAGACCGTAGTTATTTGGTCTTGGTGTTCGGGGTGCTGCCTCCTACTACTCTCTCTCTGTCCTCCTACTTCGTTCAAAATTACATGAACTTCTTTGTCATATGTAATTACAATTTCAAATCTAATGTGTGTTCAGTGTGGGATTTAGCTTCTTGCTTCTCATTTTTAAGGATCACTCAGCACTTCATGCAGATCACTGTTATGCCTGGATGTGGACTGTCTTCCTCAGGGTCCTGTGTTGAAAGGTTGATTCCCAGGTGCCATGTTCAGAGGTGGAGAGGCCTTTAGGAGGTCATGATTGGTAGGCGGGTCTTATGTCACTGGGGGTCATGTCCTCAAAAGAGAGTAAAGTAGTTTTCATGGGAAATGAGTTAGTTTTAAGACCCTTAATCATTATAAAGGCAGAGCCTTGTCCCTGAATAGTTCCCTGCCTTCTTGTGATGTGATGTTTCTCCTACATCTGCTTCCACTATGAGGAAGCCATTAGTCATGGGTCCTTCATGAGAACAGAGCTGATGCCCTAAAATCCCAGAACTCTGAGTGAAATAAACCTGCTTTCTCTATCAAGTTACCTAGCTTCAGGTACTTCATGACAGTAATGAAATATAGAGTAATAGAATCTCCTAAACCATAGGGAGTAAAGGAAGGCAAGAAACTTGCCAGCAAAGACACTTAGGGGCCACAGCACAGTCAAGGGTGGGTGCTTTTGTCCTAAGGTGTGGTGGGGCCACATTTCCTGTGACTGTATTTGAATCATTCAGGGTCTGTCTCACACAGAGTTTGATTTAGGGACTAGGGCATCAGTTTTTATCTGGATTTAAACAAGTTCACACCAAATATACCCTTTTGGAAATCCTTGAAAATAAGCTCATACTATTCGAGGTAATTCCCTCAGTGAAAAACTTAAGAGCCTGTAGGTGATTTGTGCAAAAACATAAGTGACAGAAGTGGGTGACATTGAAACGAGCTTGCTTTATAAACCACTACGTGAGCCTAAAATACGGGACGCAAATGAGGCCCCCTGCTTGGCTGGGTGTGACTCATGTTTTTACCCATTGTGTTTTCTCACAGTAAGGATGCTAACTAGGTAATAGAGCTCTCTCTCCTCTGGCTCCTGAGGAACCAACCTCCCAGCAGCAGGTCCCATTTTTAGCCAGGACAAATCTTACCTTATTTAACCAATCTTTCCTTAAGTGGCTGAGTTAAGGAAGTTACTGCTTTCTGTGGTCTAAATTGTCTAACAGAGAGTCATTTTACCTAACTCCTGGGACCCCTGTGGGAAAATCTTAACTGGTTACTGTGCTTCTGAGCTAAATAAGGTACTGACTGGGCCCTGCTCACAAACAGCTAGTTTTAAAATCATTCATATCACCTTAGTTAAATTTGAAAATTTTGTTTGTTATAACAAGGAAGGCAACTCAACTGGGCTCTTTATAAATATTATTAGAAAGGCTCTACCCTAAGGTACAGCTCAATCCCTGGATAGGGCCATTGCTGGGAAATCTGAATATGCCATTTATTGACCTAAAAATATGTTGTAAAACATTACTTATTTGCAGAGGGGTTCTAAAACTCTGTAGTATTCATCAGGTATTGTTTCTTGTGTAAAAGCTAAAAACCCACAAATATTTTTCTTGTCAATCTTATCAAATGCTTAGGAGTATTATACAGTAATTATCCTTTTAAAAGCTAGGAGTGATATTTAACTACAGGTTCAGCAAAATTAATTAATGGCTTCTACAATTCAAGCATGGGCAGTTGTCTAAGCAACTTTCTAAGGCTCCATGCTGCAAAATTATTTAAGCACATAATGATTATAACTTTCACTTGTGTAGGACATTTTACAGGTAATTCACTATTAATAAGCATCTATTAAGGCAATTATAAGTACATTTTGCTTTTACAGTTATAAATAACCCTTCTCATTTCCTACAACAGAGCTTACTATTATCCCCTTGGTGGAAGAGCAAATGGAAGTGAAGATTGAGCATTAATCATAGGTCTATTGTCTGTCTGAGCTCATAATATACAATGAAGGGATTAATACTTCTGAAGAGATTCTAATTTTGATATATATGACTTATCTCTAATAATGCTCAATTCTTTCCAGTATCAGCCAAATGGAATTAGATTTGCAGAAAGAAAAAAAACTCTAATGGTTTAAAAATGGCCAACTGATTCTCTGACAGTTTTTTTGCTAAGAGGAGGAATCTGTGTCCCCACTCCTTGCATCAGGGCTTCTTGACACTTTGACCAACAGAATACAATGACAGTCACACCGTTCTGCTCTCTGGCTTGGGTGGTGAGAAGCTGGCAGCCTGCACTTGCTTTCCCTGGGGACCCTGCTCTGGGAACCCAGCCACCAGGCCAGAGGCAGCCAAAGGAGCCAGTGCAGCAGCCTGTGGAGCGCTTTGACCTAGCTGCACCTCAGACGCCAGCCAGCCACCCTGCCAGCCGGAAGTCATCCTGAACAGGAGTCCTCCAGCCCTCAGTTGAGCTGCCCTCTGTGACACTGTGTGGAGCACAGATTAGCAGTCCATGTTGATCACTGCCCACATTGCAGATCGGTATGCAAAATAAGTGCTGTTCTTTTTAAGCCACTGAGTTCCGAAGTGATTTTATATACTACAGTAGCTAACTAGATCACGAGCCAAGGGAATGACTATCTCCCAGTTTCCTTCTTTTTGGTGCAGCGGAAACGAGGTGCTACTCTACCACTCAACCCCGATACACTGAACAAAGTCAATGCACTAGGTTTTTAGAGGAGGCTCTAAGCCCTGACTCGATACTGGTGCCATTGTAGTGGTTCTAGGGTGGTGCATCACAGCCTAATCAAATTCACCAGGAATCTCCTAAGCGCCAGGCATACTGGTAGCTCCAGCGGAAACAGCTTAGCCTTTTCTAGTTTTGCTTTAGTTACTAACTCACCATGTGGTCTTGACAGATCATTTCGTCCTAATGAATCCTGTTTTCTTATCTCTAAAGTAAGTGAACCTGGGTAAGCGTTCTCTTGAGTCTTTCTAGCTCTAACACGCTATTATTTATGCTGTATATAATCTAAATATGAAACTCCAGCTGCTTTGACAGTTTAAATCTTTATTGCTCCCCCTAGCGGACACCCTACTGAATCGTCTGAATGTTCTTTTATGGAGTATTTCACTGCCAAGAAGAGTTGAGTGGAAAGTTCATTCGGCCTGAACCTTATGTTGACGCCTCTGTTCCCTAAACGACAATCTTCTAGCCTAATTGATGTTTTCTTCTGCTTGTTCTCTACGTCTTTGGAAATTAAGGCTTAGAAGAGGCATTTTATACAGTTTAAGTGACACACTGTCAACACTTAATTTGTTTCTTCCTTACAAAACTTCATAAGATTAGCTTAGTGTTAGTGAATAGAAAATTCTTTCATTTGTATAACGTGAAAAGCAACATTCTGTCATTTTGGACCTAAAACATTCATTTGTTCTCAAATTAAAATATGAATGAATCATGATGGTTTAGTGTAATTTATTAATGATTACCCTAGTTTTAGGTAAGCTAGATTTTAAGATTCCTTTTTAAATACATTTTAAATCTTTGACGCACAGTAAGTGTGCTTATTTGTAGGTGCTGTGCTACATTTCAGTACATGACTACAGCGTGTGACGAGCAGGTCAGGATCGCTCCATATCCATCCCCCAGACATCGACCATCTCTTTGTGTTGGGAGCATTGAAAATCCTTTCTACTGTTTTGAAATATCCCATTATTCACTGGCAACTACTATTATCATCTTACTGGGTCGTAGAGCATTAGAAGATTTTCTTCATCTCCCCCCACCCCCACGACCTGAAAGCTGAGCTTTGTCAGGCAAGTGTAAATGGAGCCAATGTCACTTGCTTCACAGATTGTCGATAGAGGTAACACATTCCGAACCTGAAACTCAGGACACACGCACCCAGGCTTGTGTCTTCTGTCCCTTTTTTTTCCCTCATCCTCCCTCTTCTCCTCTGGAGAAATAACCCAGACTATTCATGGAAATGTGCAATTTTGATCCTGGAATCATGTAAGATACTTTCCCATTTCCGGAACAGTTTTTGTAGTCTTAAATTCTCTACCTTAAGAGACTGTTGTTTAGGCTATTATTCTTTGTTTGCCTATCTGTTTGATAAATATTAGCTATTTTTTGTTAAATTTGGCCTTATTTTGTTTAAATAAGGAATTAACCTTTCTGAGACTACAAGAACATATAAAATGGATAACTTGGTATAAGATAGTGCCTGAAGAGATGAACTATGGCATAATATTTTACAAAATTTATAGCATGAATTTACAATATTATTTTACTGAGTAACTCTTTGTTAAGGATATTTTGTTATTCCTTAAGTATATTAGCTATCTTTTGCATTTAAAAAATTATCCCAAACCATGGTGCTTAAAAGTACAATAGGGTATACTCAGCCACCTTATCTTTGACAAAGGTACTAAACACATTCACTGGAAGATAGACAGCCTCTTTAATAAATAGTGCTGGAAAAACTGGCTTTGCACATGCCAAATATTAAATTTGAACTCAGACCTTTCTCCATGCACTAAATTAAAGTAAAAATGGGTCAAAGATCTAAATATTAAAATATTAAAATTAAAATTTAAATATCTAAATATTAAAATATTAAATCTTCTGGAAGATAGAATACATGAAATTCTTGAAGACACTGGTGTAGGTAAAGACCTTATGAATGAAACCCTGATCATATAGGAACTATCCCAAAGAATCACAACTGGTATCTCATCCTATGAAAAGGCTTTTGGGTGAAGAGACAGCCTGCAGTGTGGGAAAAAGTGTTTGTCAGCTGTACTTTAAAGGATTACTATTGAGAACATATAAAGAACTCAAAAATATCAGACCCTCTCCCCAATTTAAGACCAGTCCAAAAATGGGCATCTGAGATGAATACACACTTCTCAGATGAAGAAGTACAAACAACAAATAAATATATGAAAAAATGTTCAACATCACTGGTCATTTGACAGATGCAAGTTAAAGCAACACAGATTCCATCTCATCCCACAAAGAACGGCTATCCTAAAAAAATCACGCAGTAACAAATGCTAGCAGGGCTGCAGGGGAAAAAGGAACCCTTCTCCACTGTTGATGGAAGTGTGGACTGGTGCAACCACTGTGGCAATCAGTGAGGGGATTCCTCAAAAACCTAGGAAGTCTCATTTGACTCAGCTATTCCCCTTATGGGAATCTTTCCAGAAGAATTAAAAATCTCATACCACAGAAATATATGCACTCCCATGTTTTTATGGCACAGTCTGTAATAGCCAAATCTTGGAAACAGCCCAAATGCCCATCACCTGCGGAATGGACAAAAATGATGTGGGTTTTTTTTCTACAATGGAGTACTGCTCTGCCATAAAGAAGGATAAGCTGGAGACATTCTTAGGTAAGTGGATGCACGTGGAGGCCATATTTTTAAGTGAAATAAATTGGACACACATGTAAATACTGCATTATTTCTCTGGTGTGAGAAACTGAAAGTGTAAATAAGGACCAAATGTATATTAGATACTGTGAAACAGGAAGGAAATGTTCAAGTGGGGAGGGGAACAAAGGAAACAGGAGGGGGAAAGGAAAGAAGGGAGAAGAAAAAAGTGTGAAAAGAAGGAGAAAATGGAAACAAAGCTTTTGTAAACGGGGAGGGGAGGAGGGGTTGAGGGGAGGGGAGGGGAATGGGAGAAAAGAATGAAGTCATATCACGTACAGGTTCAAATTCTCTATGATGAATGTGGTCATTATGTATACCTAAGTATAAGTACACTTTTTTGTGTACTTATATAAGTGCCAGTAAAATGTGCCAGTGAAATCTGATTGAAGAAAAAATACTACAATAGGTATTTCCTATTTTGTAGCTGGAAATTTTAGAATGATTTTGTTGGCTGTTTCTCACTGGGTCTCTCATGAGATTGTAGGTAAGAGTTGGCCAGGGGTATAGTTATCTGGCAGCTCAACTGAGGGATAGGAAGACATGGAGTTTTTCAGCGGAGTCCACACGGTGGTATATATGATGTAACAAGTCCCTACGTAAACCTGATTCTGTGCCTCCCACTCCAAATTGCTGGTTCTCCACTGCTTCCTGCTCCACTGAACGGCAGCACTACCAAGCGGTCATTCAGCTGGGAGGCTCTGTAGTCGGCCAGGTGTGTCTGACTCCCGCCTGTGCTGCTTGCTCACAAAGACCTCTTGGGAGGATTATATGTTGTACCTCATCTCTAGGCTCCTTACTTTTCCCTGGGAATTGTGCTCAGGATTACACTGTGAGATTGTATAGCCTCTGGTATATGGTAGAAGTGGTGCTTATTTTCTGCAGGGGAACTGAGCCCTGCATGAAGGTCAAATCTTGTTCCTTGTTTTGCTTCAGAAATGAGCTACACACATTGCATTTTTATGGCCAGTAACTCAGAAGACAGAATCTGGTACAGTGTCGGGCTCTCACTCCAGGACAGAACACTTGGCCAGCTTGGTCACATACTAACACGGAGCTTACCACATGAGAAAAGCTTCTGAGATTAGCTTTACTCTCTCCTAAATTGGCTTGAGACCTTCAGTTTACTTATGAGTAGGCTCTAAGCACAAGCTTTTACTATAAAACCCAGGCATTCATTAACCACCTGTATTATGTCCAGACAAATACAGCTAGGCTTTCCTTTTCACTGTGTACTCTTCAGGGTACGAGCTCCCAAAGATTTCTGTAAAAAAACTAATTTAAGGATGCTACATACAATCCCTTTTCTTGGAGACTTGCAACTTTGCTGGACAGTTTAGGCTTCTCTGTGGTGTTTAAGGAATCTATCTGATGGTGTTTATGCAACGTTTCCAAATTTATTTTACCAAAACACTCTTTTAGACTTCTGAAAATGTATTAAACAATCCCTCCAGTTTGGAAACTCTATTTTGGGCTGGTTTTTCACTGTCCTAGTTTGCGTAACCTTTATGTCTCTTTCTGGCACCCTCAGCACTGCCCAAGAGGCATTCATTTCCCCATGCAAGGTCTCTCTTAATTCTGATTACCTCACTCCTGCGTGCTCTCACCTGCTCTTCCCTGCCACCACGCCTTGTGCCTTGTCTTTGCTTGTGTCCCTTCTGGTTTCCAGATTTATTGGTAACATTAAAACTTTCATTTCTGTAGTAGTTGTCAAATATCCTCTCTTTTCTGGGTTAAATTCATGTCTCTCAAACTCTCCTTATGTGCCCAGAAGAGATGTCTCTGAAAAAATAAGGGGTTCTCAGCATCACATTTAGTTTTAATTTGTCTCCTAATTAGGTATCCTTTGCACATCACTTTAAGCAAACACTTGTGCACCAGAGGGCGCATCACCTCGGAAGGCCCTCTTGTTTGAAGGGGTCCAGGTGTTAGGAAATCTCACTGAAACCAGACATGCCTCGCTGTCATCGGTGCACTTGTGTTTGTCCTTTTGCACGAGTTTTGGTTATGCCCTTCCAGTACCCCTTTTCCACAGTGGGTCTACAAGTAGCATTGTTTCTTAATGTACATATTCTGATACTGAATTCTGTCTGCAAATATTCTACTTACCCATTTTTAAACTAGGATAGACAGTGAGGAGGCTCTCTGCTCAGTTTTTAGCAAAACTCCTAACTTCCATTCTTCTTTGATTGAGATAGCATTCAGCTCAGGTTGGGTATGCGGCCAGCAGAAATGACTTACTCTCCTTGCAAGACAGGAAGTTGAAAGGCTAGAAGAAAAGCATCCAGAGACTGGATTGGGAGATGGAAATCGGCTTCTCATTACAACCCCAAAGAAAATTTTGAAGGGGTGAGGGTTGTTTTGGTGCCATAGACTTGCTCTCTGTGCTGTTTCTCATTGTATAGATTCCCTCCCTGCTTTTCCTCACTTTTTGTGCCCAGAACGTCTTGCTCTTTTGTTCAATTAGAACCTACTTTCAGGAAAAGATTTGGTTTCAGTTATGTATATCTTTGTTGAGGATATAATGTACTGTCATCCTGAAGTGTGTATACACTTTAAGCACTATTGCTATGCATTCAAAGACATTGTTTTCTTTAGTGAAAGGAATTTTAAGCTTCAAATCCTGAGTGAGATTTGAGGGTTGGGCAAGGGACTTTTTCTCTTTTTTTGCCTAAAATATACAAGTATTCTGGCTGCTTGTCTATACTTCAAATTCCCCTAAATATTTTGCTTTCATAAATTCTGCAATGTATGATACTGAAGGATTAGCCCATGCAGTGTTTCTCAAACGTTAAATCATTGTGTTCCTGGTATCACGGAGGGTGAATACATAAAGTCCTGGGATCTGAGTGGGTGGTTTTGAAGAACATTGCTCAGTGTGAAACGAATTCTTCTCCTTTACTTAAAGAGTAAAACTCAACTTAATTCAAAACATCGATGAATATAGAAAATCACTGTGTAAGTTTTATCTATACATGAAAGAAATAATGGCATAACACTAATCTAGAGAATAACTAACTCTTTTGAATGAATGAGACATAAATAAATGCATTCCAAATAGACCCTTTCAGGCACTACATGTCCCTCAATTACTGTCTCAGGGTCACTTCTATACTGAGGTGTTTTACAAATGAAGCTGTTTTATACAATTCAGACTCTCACAGAGAAAGGGGCAGTACCTCTACATTTATCATTGAATTCCACCCAAGAGAATAGCCCTCTTAACTAGGCATTCTGTGGGTACACCACAACTTAATATTTCATTTTGACTTACAGTCAAGGATCTGAGCAAAAAGGAATATAATTTATACAAAGTCACCTTCACGCAAATGACAATTCTGGATGAAAGTGGGAATGACTATTTCCTGCTCTTTGTGTTTTTCCTGATAGTCTGAGGGGTTCTTTTTTTCTTTTTATTTTAAAGAGAATAGTAAAAAAATAAGAATAGTAGCAAAATACCAACATCACAGACAAAAGCAAAACAAAGCAAAAACATTAAAAATGATACAGGGTTTCAGAACAAAGTGATAGGAATTAGCAGTGGTGTTATACTACATATTGTTATCTTCAGCAAAGTTACTCGGTTTACCAGATGTAAGAATGCAAGATTGATCGAACCATTAAGTCTTAGCAGTTCTGACACAAGATTCTGGGGACTAAAAATTAGTATTTATGATAATAAATACATTGTTGGGAAGTGTAATTTCCCTTTCCAATTTTTAAAAAGATTTTTATAATTATGACTACTGCAAAACTATCCCTAAATTTTTTTCAATCTACATTACCTAAGCATGTAGGTTGATATTATACAATTTTACTGCACCTAAGTTATGGCAATTATTATTTTAGGACTTTAATTTTATTAAAGTACATCTTAATAAAATTAAGCCTTTGCTTAAGATATGAGTATTTTTACTTTTTAAGCTAGTATTTACATATTGAGAGTCTACACTGGATAGCACACTGTGCCTGAAAATTTAGCACTGGCTTAAATGAGACTTTAAAAAAAACAAACTTAAAAGGCTGGATATTATAATGTGTGACTCAAGTGTCCAAAATAAAATTATTTATATTTTCAGACTAACACCTGTTTTTGTTTTCATACTTTGTATGATGACAGTGAGAATCCAGCTAATTAATGAATCAGCAATTGATTGGTGAACACCTGTAATCTGCAGATTTGAAAATCTAGGCTTGAAGGTGTGTGTGTGTGTGTGTTGGAATCAACATTCGGGAAGCACTGATTACATTTGATATTTTGTGTGCACTGGTGATTAGTTTATCATTTCTGAAGACTGGTTTATTATTCTGGCAATGGGCTTGTCAATGGTTTATCTAGTGATGCATCTTGATATGTGGCATGTTCTTCCACACTGGCTTTGGGCTTGGCCATATAACTTGCTTTGACAATTTGAGTACAGGCAAGAATGGAAGCGTGTCAGGTGATACAGGAAGCAGTGGAGAAGCAGAATTTACACTGTACCCTGCTTTGTAGGACAGAGACATGAAACAAATGGTGAGAGACCTGCCTGAAACCCAGGAAATCCAGGTTCTACTTTTGGACGAATCACTGACTGAGGCTTTTACCCTAGGAAAGGCATATCCATTGCATTGGAGGTTATAATTCCCTTTCAGGGCTTCTGTTGTCTCTTATTAGTAGACTGTGCACACAACTGACATTTCCTGGGGATTATTCTGAGTAAGACTGTCCATAGTAAATATTAGCTGTGGGACTCTAATTTCTTTCAGAGGTAGTGCCATTACTTTCTAATATAATGGCACTGAAAAGAAAGCATTAACTCTTAATTCTCAGAAGATTTATATAATTCGTGAGTCACAGACAGTGAGTAATCTGATGTTCAGAAACACTTAAAGTAGCCCCAGGGACAACATCAGCTTCTACTGATAGTGGGAGTTAATGCTCCTTTCCCTTAGAATATGCTGAGCAGTCGGAGCACTTATCTGAGTAATTTAGGCAAAACTTGTGGGTTTTAAAAATATGCTTGAATTTCATGGATAATTACACTAGCTCCCATTTCACTGGAGACCTGCAGAATAACTCCATAGTTATAGTTTAATTATGACTAACTTAACATTTTAGAAGAATGAAGCCATCTGTATAAATGAGGATATGGTACAAATGAAGTTTCTCTGGGGTCATGATTCACCTTTTCCATCATCCCCTTTCCACAAGCCATCGCTGTTTCTTTATGAATCATCATATACTCACAGCAAGGACAGTATTACAAAATCGCTAATGCCATCAAATCCTAGTTTTGGTCCCCTACAATCAGGGTGTTTTGTAGACTTATCATTTCCTACAAAGACCAGTAACTGTTTTTTTTTTAATGTAATCTCTCTCTTCTACATAAGAATAAAAGTAACTTTCTAGGTAATGAAATAAATCTTGCGGCCTTAGAATTGCCTCTAAAACCATTTTCTTTTATTTTAGAGAGAATAAAAAACAATAACAAAATATTAACAACATAGACAAAAACAAAACAAAGCGAAAACAAAAATGATACAGGGTTTCAGAACAAAGCAATAGAAATTAGCAGTGGTTGTTATATTGCATATTGTTATCTTCAGTGAAGTTGCTCAGATTACCAGATGTGAGAATGTCAGATGGATCAAACCACTAAACAGAATAAAAAATAATAAAAGACATTAGAGACTATACAGAGCTTCACTAGACAAGATGGTAGGACTTCACCAAAGGTTGTTATATCGCATATTGCTACCTTCAAGTTAGTTGTTCAGGGTATCAGATATAAGCATGAAAAATTGGTAAAAAATTTTAAGCGCTAACTGTTCTTTCAGTAAACCATTAGACACCAATAGTACAATGATCCCAGCTATCCTTTAACACACACACACACACACACACTTTTCTTCTTTTTCTCCTTTCCCTCATCCCTGTTGTTCCTTCTATTGAGCACTTTCTTTCCCTTTCATAATATCTATTGTACATTTTGGGTTTTATTTACACTTTTAGGTTCTTACACGAGGGAGACAATATGTTTACACCTTTGGGTCCAACTTATTTCACTTAACTATGGTCTCTAGTTGCATCCATTTATCTATAAAAGCCTCCAGTTTATCTTTTTTTATAGCTGAGTAGTACTCCACTGTACAAAAATACTGCATCTTTTTTATCTATTTCTCAGTTGATGGGTATTTGGGTTTCCGAGATTAATGACAGGTTGTGCTGCTATAAACATGGGTGCACAAATATCTCTGTGGCATAATGTTTTTAGTTCTTCTGGGAAAATACCCAGAAGGGGAATAGCTGGGTTAAGTGGGACCTGTAATCTTAGTTTACTGAGAAATTTCCACACTGATTTCCACAGTGGTTTCACTAATACACACTCCCACCAACAGTGCAGTAGGGTTCCTTTTTTCCCCACAGTCCCTCCAGCAGTTGTTATTGGTTGATTTCTTGATGATAGCCCATTCTCTTGGGAGTGAGATGGAACCTCAGTGTTGTTTTAATTTGCACTTCTCAAATGACCAATAATGTTGAACATTTTTTCACATATTTATTCATTATTTGTATTTCTTCATCTGAGAAGTTTGTATTCATCTCAAATGCCCATTTGGGGGTTGGGTCTTTGAATTTTGGGGGCCTGAGTTTTAAAAATTCTTCATATGTTCTAGATAGAAGTCCTTTGTCCAAGGGACAGTTGGCTAAATTTTTTTTCCCAATTCAAGGGCTTTATTTTTACTCTGTTCTTGATTTCTTTTAATGTGAACAAGCTTTTTAATAAGATGAGATCCCAGTTGTTGATTCTTTGATGTATTTCTTGTGCAGTTTGGTTTTTGTTCATGAACTCTCTACCTATCCCTATCCCTATTTGAGATTTTTACGTACTTTCTCTTTTAGTAGATTTAGTGTGTCTGTTTTGATATTTAGATCTTTGATCCATTTCGACTTTAGTTTAGTGCATGGTGATAGACATGGGTCTAGTTTTAGTTTTTGACATGTGGAAAGCCAGTTTTTCTGGCACATTTGTTAAAGAGGCTGTCTTTCTTCCAGTGAACATATTTGGCTCCTTTGTAAAAAATAAGGTGGCTGAGTGTATTTGTAGTGGTGTCTGCATCTTCTAATCTGTTGCACTGATCTTCAGGTCAGTTTTTTGTCAGTACCATGCTGATTTTATCATAGTAGCTTTGTAGTATAATTTGAAGTCAGGAATTGTAATGTATCCTGCTTTGCCTTTGTTGCAAGAGGATTGGTTTTGCTATTCTAGGCCTCTTTTGGTTCCAGATGAATTTTAGGAATATTTTCTCTAGATCTGTGGTGTATCCTAATGGCATTTTGGGATTGCATTGAATGTACAGAAGAATTTTGGGACTATGACCATTTTCAAAATGTTCGTTTTTCCTATCCATGAGTAAGTAATATCTTTCAATTTTCTGAAATCCTCTTTGATCTTTTCTTTCAGAGTACTGTAATTTTCACTATATAGATCTTTTACTTCCTTTGTTAGATTGATTCCTAAGTATTTCATTTGTTTGGATGCTATTATGAAAGGTGTGGTTTCTGTAATTTCTCTCTCAGTTTGTTTATTGTTTGTGTACAGGAATAGTACTGATTTTTGAGTGTTGACTTTGTATCCAGCTATGCTACTGAATTTGGCTAGTAAATCTATAAGCCTTTGGATGGAGTTTTGTATGGAGTTCATAATACCCCTCAGTTATTGTGAGCTGATCAGGTCTGCAGTCTCCTGAATGAGTGTGCAGTGAAGGCTAAATAAAAAGACACAATGAAATGATTTCAGGGTTCCAGGAGGATCAAAGCCCTCTCAAAGAATTCAAGATTCTCTCAGGGTTAAGACCAAGACCTTCTCTGGGTTGCCCATATTTATTTGGTTATCAGAAGAAGGGAGGGGAGTACTCAAGAAGGCCAGAACTGCTCAGGTACTTCTCTAAGTAAGGCATAATATTAATTCACTGAAGAGTGAGATGCCTGAGGCTGTAGTCTTTAACTGGTTGAGATCTGATCCAGGTGTCCTTGGCTGTGATCTTGTCTTATCCTTTGAGGCTTTCTGGCTTCATCCACCACTACAGGTTTTAGTAGGAATTAGTGACTCACAGAGGTTCACTTACTATGAGTCTGCCATTTCCAGATAAGGAGCCCAGGCCTTGGACAGATTCACAAGTGAACATGAAAAGCCAATTGATTAATTTAAGTACTACTCAGGTCTGCTTCATAGTGGTCTCCATCAGTTTTGGGGGTCTTCTTTATAGAGTATCATGTCATCTGTGAATAATGATTCACTTCCTCCTTTCCTATCCTTATTCATTTTAATTCTCTCTCTTGTTACTGGTTAGTATTTCCAGAACTATACTGAATAGGAGTGATGTCAGTGCACATCCTTGTCTTGTTCCTGATTTTAAAGTAAAAGCTTTCAGTTTTTGTCCATTTTGTATGATGTTGGCTGTTGGTTTGTCATAGATAGCTTTTATCAGATTGAGGTAAAGACCATCTATTCCTGTTTTCTGTAGGGTTTTTATCATGAATGAGTGTTGGACTTTATCAAAAGCTTTTTCTGCATCTTTTGAGATGATCATGTGATTTTTGACTTTGCTTCTATGGATATGGTGTATTACATTAATTGATTTGTATATATTGAACCATCCCTGCATTCCTGGGATGAATCCCAGTTGATCATGATATATACTCTTTTCGATGATTTGCTGAATTCTGTTTGCTATTATTTTATTGAGAAGTTTTTCACCTATAGTCTTAGGGAGATTGACCTGTAGTTCTCTTTTTTTGGTTTGATCTTTCTCTGGTTTTGGTAATACTTGCCTCCAGGAATGAGGTAGGGAGAATTCCTTCCCTTTTTATATCATTGAAGAGTTTGAAAAGAATTGGCATTAGATCTTGTCTAAATTTCTTGTAGAATTCCACTGTGAATCCTTCAGGACTTGGGCTTTTCTTTGTTGATAAGTTTTTAATCATGTTTTCAATTTCATTGTGATATTGGGGTATTCAGAATTTTTATGTCTTCTTGATTCAGCTTTGGTAATTCATATATATCTGGAAATCTGTTCATTTGCTCTGTGTTTTCTGTGCTAGGAGAGTAAAGATTTTCAAAGTAGGTACTGATGATCTTGTGAATTTCTACAGAAGCTGTAGTGATTTCATCCTTTTCATTCCTTATTGCATGAATTGGAGTTTTTTCTTTCCTTTTTTTGATAAGGTTGGCTACGGGTTTATCAATTTTACTTATTCTTTCAAAGAACCAACTATTCAATCTTCTTTGTATTTTTTTCTTAGTCTCCTTTGAATTAATTTCTGCTACCGTCTTTATAATTTCCTACCTTCTTTGGGCTTTTGTTTTGACCTGCTTTTCTTTTTCTAGAAGCTTGAGGTGCAGCATAAGATCATTTATTTGCGTTTGCTCTGTTTTCATGATGTGGGAATTCACAGCTATAAATTTTCCTCTGAGGACTGCTTTCCTTGCAGCCTACAGGCTCCTGTATGTTGTGTCTGAATTTTTGTTTGATTGTACATATTGTTTAATTTCTTCTGTGACCCATTGCTTGATCAGGAAGGTGTTATCTAATTTCCATGTGTTTATGGAGTTTTTGTGATTTCTTTTGTCATTAATTTCCAGTTTCATTGCACTTTGGTCAGGGAATATGCATGGGATAATTTTATTTTATTTTTTGTATTTACTTAAGCATGTTCTATGTGTTAGTATATAGTCTATTTTAGGGAATGTGCTACGTGCAGGTGAGAATGTTTACTCTGATGTTCTTGAGTGGAACACTCTGTTGACGTCGACTAATCCCATTTATTCACAAGTTTGCTTTAGTTCTGTTATTTCTTTGCTAATTTTTGTCTAGTTGACTTGTCTCTTTGTGACAATGGGGTGTTAAAGTCCCCTGTTATGATTGTATTACTGCTTCTTTGATTTTTCTTGTCTATTAAAATTTGTCTTACATATTTGTGTGCTCCCATATTTGGTGCATAGATATTTATGATTATTATCTCTTCCTCTTGTAATTTTCCCTAACCGATATGTAGTGACTTTATTCATCTCTTTTGATCATTCTTGGTTTGAAGTTTACACTGTCTGCAAATAGAATAGCTACCCCTGCTTTTTTCTCGACTCCTATCACATGAAGG
Organism: Dinomys branickii; assembly: GCA_004027595.1. NCBI lineage: Eukaryota > Metazoa > Chordata > Mammalia > Rodentia > Dinomyidae > Dinomys > Dinomys branickii. Next base: position 9,046 of record PVLD010010106.1, on the reverse strand, counting down.
GTTGTTTTCCATCCTTTGACTTTCAGTCTATGAATTTCCTTTTAAGTGTGTTTCTTGTATACAACATACTGTTTAATGTTGTTTCTTGATCCTCTCTGCCAGTCTGCTTCTTTTGATTGGTGAATTGAGACCATTCACACTGATGGTTATAAGTGAAATGGATTAGCTTATCTTGGTTATGTTTTTTTTTTTTTTTGCTGTTGGTTTTCCCTTTTTTCCTCTGTTTAATTGTTTGCTCTGCTTAGTAGTTCCTTTCTACTGTTTTTCTTGAAAATTTGGTTATTTTTATCTTTTTTTAGAGTATCTTTTAGTACTCTTTATAGGGTTGGTTTGGTGCTTACGAATTTCTTCAATTGTTCTTTATTGTGAAAATATTTTATTTCTCCAGTAATCTTGAAGGTAGTTTCGCAGGGTACATCAATCTGGGTTGGAAGTTGTTTTCTTTCAGGACCTGAGATATGTCACTCCAAGTGTTGAGAAATCTGCCATGATTCAGATGGATTTTCCTTTATAGGTGATCTGTTTCTTTTCTCTAACAGCTTTTAATATTCTATTCTTTGGCTGAATTTTTTGGGATCTTGATTATTATGTGTCTGGGTATAGATTTATTTTGTTTAGGGCTAATTGGAGTTCTGTATGCCTTACTTTTCTGTCTGTCAGATTCTTTTTCCATGGTTGAGAAATTGCCTGCTATTACTTCTGCAAAATAATCTTTTTATGTCATTTGTGTTGAGGCCTGCTGCTTTGTTGACATCTATTAATTTTACATTGTTGTTTTTTTTTTTGCACCATCTTGCAGCTGTTGAATTGTCATTCTCTTGTTCCTTGTTATTTTTAAGAGATCCTTCCTTTCACAGTCATTAGCTGTAATGCTGCCTTAAGGTCTGAAACTCTATCTTCATCTTTGTTCAAGTGGTTTTGCCAGCTTTTGATTGAGTTATTAATTTCCTGGCTATCTGTTTGAGTCTGTTTCATGTGTTCTAATTCTTTCCTATATTGTTCATGCAAGGTTTCCATCATTTTTCTATGCCCCTCTTTTTTTAATCTATGTCTTTATATCTGCTGAGAAATTCTTTCATTATTGCTGTCATTTCTTTGTTTTTACTTGAGAGGTTATTTCTGATCTGATGTCTTCTATGTCTTGACAGAGTTCTTTCTTTACTTCAGTTGTTATTGTTTCAGAAATCTCAGGTGTATGACCTCCAAGCTCTTCTCTGTCAATGTCTCCTGGACTTGTTTTGGGTGGGTGGAGGTCTGAGATTGCATTTTGTTCCTTTGTGTTGTCATCTTCGAAGATCCGGAGGTTACCTGGAGCTCAGCCTCACTCCTGTGCTGTTGCGGGAATGGCAGGGCCATGTCCTGAATGTTCCTGGTGCTCAACACGCCTCCCCTGTAACTGTAACACATCTATGCATTCTCTTTTAGAGATATAAATGTCATATTCATGAATTCAAACGCTTTGATTATCTTTTAATTTCATTGTTTTTGTTTAAAGCATTTCTGCTTGGGGCCATCCATTCTCTTGGCCCAGTAAGTTTTGTTGGTTTGTTAAGCCTCTGTTGTCCTGAGATTTCACTTCACTCCTATCCTGAGAATTCCATTGTCTGACTGTCCGTCTGTTTCTCTCTCTCTCTCTCTTTGCCCCCTCACTGCCCTCACAGCCTCTCCATCTCCCCTCTATCCCCCTCATTGGTGTGTGTGGGTGGGATGCAGTTGCTAATACTCTGGAAGCTGTCTGGAGCTCAGTCTGGCCCCCACGCTGGTGGCAGAGGAGTGGGAGTGGCTCGCTGAGGTTCCTGAAGCTGTCTGGGGCTCAACCTGTGTCCCCTGAGGTGCGTGTGGGGTGTGGCATAGTTACCAAGGCTCCTAAAGCTGGAGGCACAACATGGCTCCCACACTGGTTGGGGAGGGGTGAGGGAGTGGTCACCAAGGCTACTGAAGCTGTCCAGGGCTTAGTTTGGCTCCTGCCAACAATTTTCTTTAGCTTCCTTGAATTTTTGATCTGTCAGAGCAGAAACATTTATTTGTTAGAATGAAAGGTCCTTTTTTTTTTCAACAGGCAGTACAAAATTGGTATCTAAGTACTAGCAAAAACGTTACCATGGAAAATATTCTAGAAGACATTGACTTGTGAACCAAATGCCTAACACTGCCTCTTTCTATTCATTAACTGCCCCACTCACAATTTTGTTTTTTTCTCTAGTGTTTAGCATGTGATGTCTCTAAGCATTTCCTTGTATTTTTGTGGTTAGGGAAGCAGTAACACATTAAACTACCTCTGATACCCTTTGGGAATTAGTTTCCCCATTCTGGAAACAAAGAAGAAAATCAGTTACTTATCTTACAGCTACCATAGAGGGTGTCTTAAGACCATTTTTATCTCTCAATGTCACTGTAATTTTAGTGGCAAGCCCTGAAGTACGTAATTTCCCCGTGTGCCCAGAATGCCAGGATTCACACCAACGTACTTGACCTCATCGTCTGTGTTCATCTTCTCACACCATGCTTTTAGGAGGCCTTCCAAAGGAGAGCACAGTGGTTCCGGGTAAGCCCAGGATTGAAGAAGATCATCCAATGAGCTTCCTGAAGACTGGGAAGGTAGTGGTGGAGAACCGAGGGGAGGAGGAGAAGTGTAGCAAGGAGATGAGAAATTCAGGAAGACTCTTTCCCTGCACTATAATGTTGCCTGGGTAAAGTCTTAGTGATAGGAACATTTTTAATGGCAACTTTAAGCTTCACAGTATGTTCACATGGCAAGTGTTCTTATTTATGATTTAATGGTTAATTTTTAAGGGGATTGGTATCTTGAGATAATCTTTAATTTTCTACAGTTTATCATTTGGTGTCTCCTTTCTTTTTGCACTAACAGTGTCCATTCTTAACTTCTAAGAAAGTTGGAGCACCTCTATGGGGAAAGCAGTCTTGGTTTTGACCTCTCATCTTCTCTTCTACAGGTGTCCTTCCTTCTACGCGGTGTCCTCCCAGACAAGTCTTTTTAGTCCTGGTCTTTCCATTTCCTGACTTCCCATCGGAACTTGCTGGTCAGATGTGCCATTTCCTTAGGGCTCTAAAGATGCCCTAAAGTATTTTGCTTGTGTTAATGGTTGAGTGTTTCTGCCATGTGATAAGATAGGTGAATCTGGCCAGGAGCCTTGTAGATAAAAGTTCTTTAGATTTTATGGAGATAATTTATAAACTAAGTCATAGCATTTTAAAGTTAGAAGAAAGCTCAAAAGAGTTTCTGGTATAACTTCGTCATTTGTTTTAAGTGGGAAAAGGAAGCCAAGAGAAATTCCTAGAACTCAGTTCTGAAATGATACTTTCAAGACAGTGAGAAGGCAATTATGGCTTCGTAAAGGTGAAAAAGGAGAGGCAGAAAGAAATTATTGGAATGAAACTACACAAAGGACCAACATCTCAACTGAAATGGGCTCCCTTTTATCTGGGATCAGAATCACTGCCTTCTGATTTTGAAGGAATGTTTGTAATGGCACAAGATTCTTTTATATGAAGGTGATAAATTTTCAGCTCCTCCTTGATTTTATTTATAAAACTTGCCTCTGTTTCTTTAAATTCTGCTAAATTAAAATTTCATGGATGTCTGAACCCTTGAAGTACAGTGGTATGGTCAAGTGTAAGCAGAATTAAGGACAACTTGTTTTTGAGTTTTAGTCGCTTTTATTTTTAGAAGTCACGCGACTCTCTTTGGCACTTTACTGACAATAATGTGATTGAAAAGAAAATTAAGAACCAACTACGGTCAGAGTCAAATTAGTCACTTTTGTAAATAAGAAAAAATTTTTCAAAAGAAGCTTGAAAGGCCATTTGGATTTTATAGTTTTCTTAAGTAAAAATAAACCCTAAATACTGTAAACTAATCATTTCTAAATTAGTTGTAGTACTATAAAACACTACTTATACAATTACTTTCTATTTTCTACCACAATGAGATTGACTAAGCATTTTGTGTTTTCTGCTTTTTCTAAGCTGAGTAAAAATCATGAAATCTAAAGTGCTTTGTGGTCAGTTCCTGACAGGTAACGGAGTTTGTGAGTAATGCTGTGATAGAATTTAAGTTGGTCATTCGCCATTTACTATGAACAAAAGTACAGATTTTTATTATTAACTTATTGTGATTAATTTGAAATTAAATTATCATGGTCAAATGATTTCAGTTGATTCAGTTTCTTTTTTTTTCCCTAGTTTTGCTCCAAATCACATCTATCGTCCCTTGCAATAGCGCGAGATTTTATCTTTTTGGCTTAATGTAATGTTGAATATCTACATTATAAATTTCAGATTAGATGTACGATTGTATTTCATGCTGTGTGATATAAAAGGTGTTGCTCTATCACATAAGTTTCTTATAAATGTGAGCCCCAACGTCAAAGGTTCACTATTTCATCATGTTTGTCTTTTGTAAAACAAAAGCAGCAAATAGGTGGTATTTATTCTTTGCCTGATGCCATGGCAAAAGCTGTGGGTACCTTATCTATTCGATTTTCATGCGAGCCAACAAGGTGGATAAAATCTTCACTCCCATTTTAAAGGTAAGGAAGCAGGCCCAGTCATCCAGGAAGAAGTGAAGCACGAACCTGCGCTCGCCTCACTGCGAAGTCTTCGCTCTCAGCCAACTGTTTGATACGACTTGGATGACTAAGAAAACCGGCCACGAAGGGAAGTGAGGAGCTCGGCGCAGTCCGCAGCGGCGTGGCGCCCTCACTCTGCTTAGCTGTGCTGGCTCAGAACCGCACCCTGTGCTCTGCTGTAAATATGATCTGAGAGGGAATGGGCTCATGGTTGGCTGCAGAGGAAAAGAAAGGCTTTCCCTCATCACTGACTTCCGATCATTGGAAAGTTTTGCTGAGTTTCTTCTGAGCTTTTCTGAAGTCCCTGTCTTTCGTTCTCACTCCCACTGACTTCATTTAAAAGTCCCTTTTTAGGTCTTATCTAGTACTTTCCTATCAGTCGCTGCCTGCCCACTCTTCCCATACTTTCTACAGTATTCTTTCAGTGTCTAGAGCTAAATTAGACACAGCTTGCCACAAGCGAGCCTATGGATTTGTATGAGGAACAACATGTAAGTAAGCAGTTACAAAACAATGGCTTAATGCCTTTTTCAGTTGTGTGGGTGCATAGGGAGGTCAGAAGTTTAGGGGAGAGCCGAGAGGGCAAAGGTGACATTTAATGGAGGGGATGTTTACTAATACTGGGAATAAAAATGAAGCAATCTAGGTTGGGTATGGTTGTGCACGCCTGTAATCCCAGCACTCTGGGAGGCCAAGGCAGGAGGACTGCAGGTTCAAGCCCAGTCTGGGAAATTTAGTGACTTAGTAGAACTACCTAAAAGTAAAACGTAAGAAAGAGTTGGGTATGGAGCTCAGTAAGAAGGCTCTGGGTTTACTCCCCAGTACTGCAAAAAACAAAACAAAAATCAACCCTAACAAAAAATAACCCCGTGGTAATTTCACTATTCCTGTTAGTTTTTGAGCTACTCCTTTGTGCCAGGCATTGTTTTGGATCTTTCACAAAGTTTTACCTGCGTTGCCTTTGAGGAGCAGAGCTGTTCTAGGGACCATAGGTGTGTGGATGTCCAGTTGAAGAGAGGAAGAGTTGGTAGTTGTTAATCCTGAAGCTAAGAACACCCACAGAAATGCTGCCAGGAAAGTAAAGGTTAAAAAGAGGAGGTCTGGGGAGAGAATTAGAAGCTCCCACCATTCTAGGAGAAAGTCGAGGTGGAAAAGTGACTGAAAACAAGAGACACAAGAGAGGACCATGATAAACACGGCCTGGCTGGCTTGACACACGGGAATTAGAAAAAAAAATCGCTGATTATCCCGAAGACCCTGTCTCAGCCCTTGTTTTGCCCCCATACCTTACTTCGGTTAAGTCTCTGTGAGAGGTTCTGGACTGGTACCCTTTATGACTCAGCTTCTGCCACTTCCTGGAGCAGTGGTCTGCAAACTCTTTCTGTAAAATGCCATAGCTATGGTGTAAGTATATCCTTGGATTTCACTTGTTGGAAAATTAATTCTGAATACTGAATACAAAATTATTGGGGGTGGGGGTCTGATGGGAGGTAGTGAGGTTCTGAAAGCTCATCCCTCATGAATGGGTGCATGTGGATTCTGTGGGAGTGGGCCAGTTATCTCAGGGGTTAGTTGTTGTAAAGTTGAGTTCAGCCTTTTTTGGCCTCTTTCTCTTGCCCTTCCACCTTCTGTCATGGAATCACACAGGGCAGGACCATCTGATGGCAGCACTACGGTTCTGGGCTTCCCAGCCTTGAAATCATGAGCTGAGGAAATTTCTGTTTATTGTAACTCAAACAGTCTTGGGTATTCTGTTACAGGATCAAAAATCAGACTAAGACATCCATAGAATATATATTTTTAGCTTTGTGGACCATACATTTTCTACTGCAATGATTCAATTCCAGTGCATTGTGAAGGCACCCTTAGTTAACATATAAGCACATGGGCAAAGGCATGTCTGAGTAAAACTTAATTTACAAAAATAAATGATGGGTTTGATTTGTCTCATGGGCTCTAGCTTGTTGGCCCTTGACCTAGAGTCATGCCTTGTTTTTTTTTGGCCTGAGCATTTCTTTAGTGCTCTTAACATTTCTTCCTTATTCCTTCCTTATTGTCCTCATTTTGTTTCATTTTCTGGTCCATTCACTAGTAAAATTCTTTGGTCAAGGAAAATTTTTAATAATTATTTTAAGAGCACCTTCATAGGAAGGCTAAAATGGAAGCTGGCCCTTAACTAAAACTATGGCATTGTGGAACCTACAGTATTTTGGTGATCTGATTCAGTATTACTCTCCTTTCTTAAGTACCTCTCTCTTAAAAATACTCAAAACAATGTATTATAAAGTGAGTTTAAGCTTCATTTTAAAGTGTGGTAGAATTGTACTCAATAATATGATAAATTGAGCTTTATTAGTGAAGTAAGGAGTGATTTTGATTCCTACATCACAAAACCTTTTTGGTATGTTTTGCTTCTTTGGGAGTTGGTAATTCTGTGAAATACAAAAGGGTGCCTAGCATTTCTTAGATGGAATCCCCATGGAAGGACATACATAGTAATTGCAAGATTACCTTGAGAATTGGGGAAATCCAGCCTACCACTGAACATTTTAAATAGAAAATGAAAGCACCTATTGCATTTCAGTGAATTGAAAATTGGAAAATAACTACTAGAACAGCTTGCTCCCTGGTAAGGCAAGATGTAGAAAATATTGGAAATCTGCTAAATCATCATTTTCCTCCAAAGTCTTTATCTTTAGGTTTCTTGCTATTGATTATGAAGTGCATTCAGATCTTTTCTAAATTGAAGAATCCTTATTTATATACATTGACCTTTTTAGCAAGAACTGATAGAGTAAGCCTGACTTCCTAGTTGCCCTGCTCTTAATTGAGTTGCTTATATAACATTGCAAATCTGCTATCAATTAAGCATTCTGTGAAGCGGAGTGGTGAAGTACAGTGATTTTTGTGTCAACTCCATTGTGAGAACAGATCAATGTATGAACAGCAGAGCCCAGTAAACACTGAAAGCCTTTCATGGCTTGACATTGCTGTTCATGGGAGATGGGGAAGACTGGCTGCTTGACCCCCCTTGAAGGCAGATCTGACTGCCCAGCTGTGGGGAGTGCAGTTAGTGAAGTGCCTGATGCTGTTGGCTCCTTGGGGTTGGCCTCAGCTGGGGTCCTCAGCTCACAACTGATGATTATAAGAGTAGAGGATAAATGCCAGGCATTTTAGCCTGAAGATAGATATTTCATTATATGATGCTTGCGTTGGAGTTCTCTGCCAGCTCTGTGGAGGCTGTATTGCGATTTAACCTCTCCTTCTGCCAAGTTTTACTTCTGCTTCTTCCACCCGCAGGCATTTATCCTCACAAGAATTTTGCACACAAAACAACCTTTCAGCATCTACTTCCAGAGAACCCTAGGCTGCCTCGGTTGGCATTGGCTAACACCCACCCCACTCCAACTGCCCCATGAAAGAGAACTGTCAGGAGCACTGGTACTTTGCAGTGTTGGCCCATAGCGGTGACAGGTCGTCCTGAGTTATTTACGTTCTCATGCGTCCTACAAGAGGAATGCCTTGGGGAATGAAAGCGTGGCTACACTAGAAGCGTTTTCTGTGAGGTAGATGGGAGGCACTGCTAGGAACTTGAAAGGCTTGCTGATTTTCCCAAAACATAAAACAGAAAGGGTTTATTTAGTCTTTTTTTGGAAGGAAAAACTAGAAAATATGTTTATCCTACTTTTTTCTTCTATTTTTTATGAGTGCTCATTTATAAACACCCTCTTTCTAATTTGTCCACCTTGTCCTGTGTGGTCAACCTCCCCATCGCCGTGTCCTTGTGGCCCATTTCCCAGGCCTGTTGAGGTTTGTGTGGCTCAGGTAGAATAAGAGCTGTGGGGTGGGAAAGAAAGGCAAATGAATATTGGACAAGGTGCTAGAGTGGCTCACTCAGTGTGGTCCCCCAGGAGGGGACAAGTGGTTCTAATTGCAGGCAGCAAAGAGTTTGGATGGATGGGTTTAGGCTGCACCCTAAGGTATGTAGAAGGAAGCTGTCCTACTGAGAACCCTTATGTATAAGAGACACATATTCTTTCTCTCTTCTAAGAACTTAAGCTATTCCCTTGTTGGATTTGTCCTTTATATGCAGCTGAACCAAGTTCTGACTTACACAAATGCGAATCTCTTTTGTCAGGAAAAATCATACTTGGGATAGGAGCTTAACATGGACATTCACTGCACATACATATGAATATAATGTAGTTATTTTAAAATAACACCACTGAAGTAAACATCTCCCTTAGAAGAGCAGTGTTGAGATCCGGGGAAGATGGCGACCAGGTGAGCAGCAAGGGAGCGAACCTCCTTAATAAACACCACCAGCTCGAGACAGACTTGGTGAGCGTGAATGCCGGAACCTCGGCTGGGAAGTTTAAACTGGGCGTATTTCTCTGAGATGCCGGGGGAGATGTGGTAGGGCGGACCAGGCTGCCGGGGCGAGACGTGGGAAAGTC
>PVLD010010105.1:19622-72791 GCA_004027595.1 Dinomys branickii | reverse complement strand
TGAATTCTTTTGCATTTAGGTAGATATGCTCTATGGGCTAAAATGTGGTCAATTTTGGAGAAAGACCCATGTGCAGCTGAGAAAAATGTGTATTCTGATGCTGTGGGGTGGAACACTCTGTATACATCTACTAAGTCCATCTGTTCACACTTTTGGTTCAGGTCTCTTATTTCTTTGCTGAGTTTCTGTCCGGTTGACCCGTCTCTTTGCGTCAGAGGGGTATTTAGGTCCCCTATTACAATAGTGTTATTAGTTATCTGATTTTTTACTTCTATCAAGATTTGACTTGTAAAGTTCGGTGCTCCATTATTAGGTGCATAAATGTTTAGGATCGTTACCTCTTCCTCTTGTAGCTTTCCCCTAACTAGTATGTAGTGGGCCTGGTGTGTTTTAGACAGTGTGTGGCATGAGTATTGCTAGTTATTAGTAGTGAGATTTAGACCAGAGGAGCCACATAGTACAGGAAAGCCTCCAACAGAGAATTTTCTACACCACAGAATGCAAAATGGAAAAAAATACAGTGTACAAAAGTGCCCAGAAATCTGTCCACAGAAAGGACAAATTAATGTAGAATGTGAAGCACTAAAACCCTCAGCATAATTTCCCCTAATATTAGTATTCTACAAAGCCAAATATGTCCCCTCACGTTTTCGTTTGTCTTGCCCATCATTTACTCAATAATGAAGCAAAATTCTCAAATAAAAAAATGTTTGAAGCTGGGCATGGTGGCACAGCTCTGTAATTCCAGCACTTGGGAGGCTGAGGCAGGAGGATCGTTGCAAGTTTGAGACCAGCCCGGACTACAAAGTGAGCTCCAGGCCAGCCTGAACTGCATAGCGAGACCTTGTCTCAAAAAGAACAAGAAAGAAGGTTTGAGTACCTCACATCCATCACATCTGCTACCGACTCAAGCAAGAGTGGTGCCCGCCCGCTGCTTGTGAAGCGGGTGTGCTACTTTCCTGTCATAGGAAAGCCCGTTAAGCACCAGAGCATCATGTCAAGGGAAATGAGATTACCTCTAACCAGGGATGCTGAGTCACACTAGCTTGAAGACCAACTTTTTTTTTCTGAAATAGAATGGAGTTTTCTCCAGTAAAGGTTCAAGCCTTATGTTTGAGACAATGTCCCCAAAGTTTACCTGAAAAAGGGAGCAAAAGGAGCAGGAAGGAAATAAGAGGGACACCGGGGGCAGATCAGAGCTGGGTGGTCTTCTGGAGACAGACGATCAGGGCCAAGCACAGCAGGGAGTTTGGTCTGGCTTTAGACCTGCCACCAAGTCTAAACAGAAACTGATCCCAAGTGTGGAGGCTTGTGGAGTGTAGCTAGACATCAAAATTGTAATTGCGCATGAGCCAGGTTACTCAACTATCCAAAATGAAGCAAAGGAAACAGCAACAGAAAATATCCCTGAGAGAGAAGCAGGTCTCTTGTAGTCCCCGCGGAATCTAGAGGTGAGAGGTAGCAGACAAAACCACATGGAGTATTTAAAAGATCTAAGAAGGGGAGCACTCAGCGTAGCACCACTTCCAACACCAGAGTCCTGGCTGAGCACCCTCTTCTGGACTCCTGCACAAGTAGGAAGCCACACAGTCTCTACACAGGGTGGACGGCAAAATGTCCCCTGAGTACATGGAAATTAATTTTCCCTATGAGATACAAACACACTACACTAACTGCTCAAAGATAAGAAGTTGGCTTGGAGAGACACAATGAACCTGAGACCGGCAAGGTGTGGCCTCGTGAAGGAATTAACATATCTAAAGCATGTTAATACAATGCAGAAAGCAGAGGAGGTTTTTTACTTCTCTGAGCATAGGCTTTTACATATCACAGACATGCAAACCTGCCGTACCGGTCTGTCCACAACTCTGCAGACCGCTGGACACGTAGAACACCACAAGGTGGCGCTGCCTGCCACTTGATACTATTTTGTGAAATGTGCAAACGTTGGAAGTTGCTGTGACAGAGAATCTACTGGAAAGAAGGCTAACGTGTCTAGTCTTCGTAGTTACATTTCCTTTGTGGAATAAATTGTCATTCTTAGTTATGCTTTCCAATCCCTTGTGAAGTTTCAGTAGTGTAAGTCAACATCTCTTACTACAACCCACTGAGAAAATCAGTGTCATCAACAGCGTCAGACCCAGGCCCACAGGAAGCCCACCAGGCTTCTTTACTCTGTGAGTCTCTTGATGGATTTCTGCTTGAACAGCTCTCATGTTTAGCACTACATGCTTTTTCTGTTTCAAATCGTACCTAAGCATTAAAAAAACCCATGGATGTATGAAATGTAGCACTTTTTAAAAAATCAGTACGTTTGTGACACATAATGAATACATACAGTTCTTCTTATTTCCTCTTGCCCGCCAGCTCCCCTCTTCCATCCCCAGATCTCTCCCCATCCAGGGAGGGAGGGGCATGCAGTGCTCTGAGGCCTTGGGCTCTATTCGTAGGAGGCCAACAGGCTGGAGAGCAGCTGGCACCAAGGGGGACCAAGGTTGACTGGGAGAGATGTGGGGAACGAATCCGAGAGGGTCCTTGAGTGGTATCCAAAAGTCAAGATCGGAAAGAGCCAAACACCAAGGCCAGGGACAAGACGAGGATCACAAGGGAAAGGTAAAGTCGACGTTCGGGACTAGGACAGACGGAGAGAAGGAGGGGCGGCGCCGGAGCTAGTGAGGAAGACCCGGGACCCTACTCCGTTCACGCAGATGGAGTTTCGTACCTTCGCGTGGTGAGCTGCAGCTCTCTGCGCTGCGGGTCAGGCTGAGCTGAAGCCGTAAAACCAAGACAGACAAATTCCTGACTCGTCCTTGTTCACACTGGTTGAGCTGGAGGGTGGGAGCTGAGACCAGAGCTGAGAAGGAAGTGAGATTGAGGGTAGCCACGGACAGATAATGCTCATCTTTTATTCCTGTGGGCTTGGACCGGCCCGCTGCGCTTACTCTCCCTAAGTGCACACTGCGTATCTTTCTCAGGTTTCGGATGTGCAAGGTTTGGCTGCCGGTGTTGCCGAGGAGCAGGTCAGAGCTGAACCGTGAAGGGACTTGTGGCAGCTGTTGTTGTGGTCTGTACAGGGCGCTCCCTGCTCTTCTCCAGGTTCCAGGGCCACCACCCCTTCTTCTGGGGAAGTGTTCTTCTCCACTCCGCAGCCTTCTGTGGAGCTGTGGACCCCATCGCTCTGTGGAACGCCAGGCTGCCCCCAGCACAGAACCAAGAATGGTCATGTTATCGTATCGGGCCCCTGGCCTCCTTCCTGGCCCCAGGAGTAGGCATGTGCTTCAAGGCAGACAGAATCCTTCCCTGGAACTTTCTGGATTGGAGATCAGGGAGGATTTTTCTTTTTTGCCAGATGGACAGTTATAAAGGTGTGTATTGGCAGCTTCGTATCATTACATTTATGAAAAGGGTTTTTAAGTTCACAGTCCCAGAGGTTCCCACCCAAGACCACAGGCCCTACTCTCTGGGCCTCTAGAGAGGGAGGCATATCATGGCGAGAGTACACAGTGGAGCGGACTGCTCGCCTCATAAACCAGGAAGCAGAGAGGGTGGGGCCAGGGTCCCACAATCCCCTTCCAGGGCGCGATCCCCAATCACCTAAGAGTCTCTTGCTACATCCCCCTCTGAAAGGTCCACAACACCTCCCAACGTGCCATCCTGGGCACCGTGCCTTTAACCCACGGCCCTTTGTGGGATGCTCATCCAAGCCATAGTAAGATGTGACCTGAGAACGGCTGGCAGCCCCTTCTTCCACTGTGGCAGACACTTGATGGATAGTCAGAATTCGCCTTCAATAAAAGACTTGTCACATTTGTGAGAAGTATTGTTAACTGACAGATTTTGGCCATTAGTCCAGGGATTGCTTCAGCTGTAGACAGCCACCTTGCCCAAGGTCACTCCTCTGCCTGGGTGGGTCATGTCTAAAGACTGAATAAAGTAAAAGTCTGGCTATCTCAGTCCGAAGCAAGAGAACTCATAAAGGCTTTATGAGGTCAGGCCATGTTGTCACTGTGTGTGTCACAGCTTGATTTACTGGCCAGTCTTACTTCCTGCTTTTTTCTTTTACAGGTATTAATCCTGAGGGTATGCCTTAACAAGCATGCTGAGCATCAAGCTCAGTGCACGGGGCTTCCCTCTGTTGATCACACCCTGAAACACCCACTACACAGAAGAACTTGAAAGAATGAAGTCAGCATACAAAGAGAAACTAAAAGGGGGAGCGATCGAGCAAGAGCACTGATTAAATATAGCCACCTGTGGGCCAGCTTCAATCTTAACCTCCTAAACTTTGACTGTGTGAGCCAACGAACTGACATTATTAGATGTTGTGGCTTAAGTTGGCTTTCTGACATTTGCAACAGATAGAGTTCTGGTAAATACAACAATCATATCTAACTGAATGGGTCATTTTTAAATATTGGCACAAAAGATCACCAGGAGGTACTTTTAAGATAGTGCCTACGAGTTACTTAACCTGTACCTTGCTCCTTTACCTGTAAGGATATTTTTACCTATTTCATTTGATTGTTAAGAAGAAGAACTCAGCTAATCACTTCGAACACTGGCTGCCATGTCAGCTGATGCAGAGAACTCTTTCTCTTCCTTTACTCAAAATAAGTCGTATCATTTTCGTGCCAATACTGAATCTATGATTTTTAGGTGAATTTTTTCTTTACTTTGTGAGTTAATGATACAGTGATGGTACAAGACTCTTAAGATTATTTATTATTGTGCATACGGGGTGGTAGACTCTTGTGCCTCAAGGAACAAGCCAGTAGCCGAGTGGGGGAAGCAGGCCTCGTGTAAGAAGACGCGGAGAGACAGCAGGGGATGGCGCAGACCACGACGAAAAGCACACACCTTGTCTCAGCTTGGTAACTCCTTGAGCACAGCTGCTTGTGCAAATGAGAGTTCGTTATTGACAAATCTGACTTGCCGAGGAAAAAAAGACTGAACTTTATGAAAACATCCTTTTTTGCAATATTGAGGGAAGAAAGACTAAACAAAACAGATCTGTGAACCACCAGCTTGAGTCTTCAGTTATATAATATTTATAAAGTATTAAACTGTGTGACAGGATTTTTCTGAAAGTAATAAATGAGCAGGAATTTTATAGAACAGTATCAGTGTGCTCACAATGAAGAGCAGCGACCCTTTGCTCCACCCCTCCCAGAGCGCAATTCAAGAGCAAAGTTAAATTCTCCTAAGTAATACCACTACTTCTCGAGTTATCATTTGTATATATTTGAGAAATTACCTCATTTTTACCATGATACGTGAAGATTTGAGTCAATTATATGTTTTAGTTTTAACCATAGACATCGCCAACTGTTTTTTTTTTTCCCTAGTCATCTGATTTCTTTTTTTAACATTGTGGAAAGCTGAATCAGCTGGGACTCAGTCAAAACCACAAGTTATTTGATCAGAGAGAATTTACAACAAAGACTTTAAACTCTGAATACTCTATTTGTCGATAACATTTTTAACTGAAAGGGTAAAAAAAGGACTCAAAACACGTGTTTTTTCAACCTTGACGCTAATGGCATATTGGGTCAAATAACTCTTCATCATGGCTGCCGTGCTGGGTTTTAGGGTGCGCAGCTGAACCCTGGCCTCTGCCCAGAGATGCCGATAGTGCTCCCCTCACCTCTGGACTGTGGCAGCTAAACATCTCACCGGCTCTTGCCAAATGGCCCCTAAGAAGCAAACTTGGGCCTGGTCAAGAATCACTTCCTTAAAGTATAACGAAGGCAGTACCTTTAGGGAGCAGCTACAACCCTTCAGTTTGGTGAAAATACAAGACATTGGCATTATTAAAACCAAGATGTACAGGAGGGGACACTAACCCCGCAGACCTCTGCTGGTGCTGGGGTCTCTGAGAAACACACCGTGAAACTGGTTCTGCAGGGCCTGCAAAAACTGCAAACTCAATTATACTGCTGCCAAGAAAAGGTCTGTGCTTTTCTTGAGAGAAACAAGCCTGACACACGACGCTGGAGCTGAACGCCAGCCTGCAGGAGCAAGTCACTTTTCCTACTCTCGTCCTGAAGCCTTCCTCGAGCACCCCTGGAGGCAGAGGCCAGCAGCAAGCCAGCTTGCAAAACACGGTGACTTGGGACTGGGAAACTAGTCGGCACAAGTGTGAGGCTTTTTACTAAGGCCTTTCATGTGTTAACCTACGTGCTTTTAAAAGGTTAATGTACTTACGAAACTCTGGGAATCTGAGACAAAATCTGAAAAGTATGCAAGAATAAGGGAAAGTCATGGCAAGAAGTTTGAGTTTACTCCTGTGGACAACAGAGAGCCACTGAACTCAAGGATTTAAGGGGTTAAAAACATCTATAGACCGTAAGTGAGATAATCTTCCCGATGGCTAATCTCATCCATCGTGGATCAATTCTTACAGGCTTTGCTTTTAGTGTGACCTTATCTCCACCTTTGAGGGTGTTCTCTTAAACCTGTCTAGGACTGTTACCCCCAGCAGAGTTGATGGCTGCTTCCTCTTGATTCTCAGAGCTTTCTGTATACAGTATGTCTTTTTGTCTTTGTGGTTATTCTTTATTTGTCTTTGTGGTTATTGTTAAGTGTCTCTTTCCCTCACCAGATGGTTAAGGCCTCAACAGGAACTGTGTTTTATTGATTTTCGCTTGCCCACAGTCTAATATAATGAGTGTTCCTTAAAGGCTTAATGGAAGGATGAACCAGCAGGAAGGCAAGGAAAAATTAAAATATAAATGAGCTTGGAAACATACTTCCCAATAACAGAATGATTCTCAGATGGCAAAGAAATATTTTAAAGATACATACTAGGATTAAATAATATTGAATTAGCAATTATAGTGAACTATTTTTAACTGTGTGTGGGTATTTCACGAAAATAAATTTCTATGAATGAGTGACAAATCTAGACTATGAAAGCAGATTTTGTTAAATGACAAAATACATAAAAATTATGGCTGTGGCCAATGTTACATTAGGTTAGCCCCTGGAAAGATATGTCCACCCCTATGATACACTCCAGGACCCCCACAGACGTAATTCTGGGTTACAGATGAAAATTCTGCCTCACTGCTTTTGTTAGGTTGTCAATTAATTTTCCCTTCCGTGCTATCTGATTTTTGTCTTTCTGCTGCAGAAAACGTCAGGTTTGGCTCCCAGTCGGTGGTGTCAGCGTCTCCAGCCTTTTCTCTGGACTCTCCTCCCCCTGTTGCTCTCGCTTCTCCCCCATAGCTCAGCAGCTCTTAACACTCTCCTGGTTCCCACCAGTTTGCCCCGGCGATGAAAACTTTTCATATTGAGAAAAGCATGACTTTGGAGTCAAGCAGAGTGAGTCAGGTCCCACCTCTGCCACTTTCTTAACTCTGTGGCCTTGAAAAATTGGATCCAACTTCACTAATTTTCTATATCTTCTTCTTCAAAGTGCTCAGTGATGCACCGCTCAGGGTATTGTTATGAGAATTAAAATGTATGTTACATGTAAAATGTCAAGTTTAATTCTTGGTGTCTTCGGCAGGTTCCTGGACACTGACTGAAAGGGAGACTTGTGAGCAGGTGCTCTCTTAGGGGTGCCTTCTTGGAGTGCGGTCCTCTGAGATCACTGGAAGGTAGACCGAAGGGACAGGGACGTGCAGAGAGAAAGCTGAGTAGGATGCAGATGCTCACTGCTCTTGTGAGTGAAGGGAACCAGTGAACTCTACTCGGCTAAAACCAAGTTACCTGTCAGCAGCATTCAGCATGATTGTTCCCTGCTCCTGGAAATGCTTTCTTCGTATGGCTTCTAGGACCCCACACTCTATTAGACAGGTGGTCCTGTCTCCTTAGCGTTTTTGTTTTTAGGAGATCCTGTCTTCTGTTTTCAGCATCATTATGAAATAGCGCCGCAGAGGTCTGTCTGGTCTTTCTCGGCCCCTTCGGTGTCCTACTTCACGTTGTAGCCAGCCTCAAACACCTCCTCTTTGCTCTCTAACTCTCACATGCGTGGCCTCAACCCAGCCCGCCCCCTTACACCTGGGACTTCTCTTTCTCTACGTACATACTCTGCTTCTGTTCCAAACCCGAACCCGCGTGCCCACACACCCCACCTCTGTGACCCAGCCCCTCCATCCATAGCCCTCCCCACATTACATAATAGCAACCCCCATCACCCCAGTTGATTATTTCGCAAACCCTGTGGTCGTCTTTGATTCCACTCTTCCCGTCAAACCCACACTCAATAAATCCTATTAGATTTATTTTGAAAACATAATCAGAATCTGATTACGTCCATTTCTAATCTCCTGGTCAATGTAATTTCTCCTCTGAGGTGTTACTACTGCCTCCTAATTGGTCATGTCAATCTTCAGCTTGGGACCTTGTAGTGGCTGTCTACTGCTCTCAGAATTAAGGCCAAAATACATCCAGTGACTCACAGGGCCCTGTGTGATCTCACCCTTGGTTGTCACCCCGATCTCCCCTTTGCTTCCTTCCCCCTTAATCATTCTGCTCCAGTCCACCTTATGCTCCCTGAGCATCGCAAGCACAGCTCTGCCTCAGTGACTTTGCATAGCATTCTCTCTGCTGAGAATATTCTTCCTCAGATGTCTGCATGGCTCATGCCTTCACTCTTTTTGACTGCAAATACCATCTTCTCTATAAAGCCTTCTCTGACAAGCCAGTTTAAAATTTCCACACTGTGGCCCCCACCCCCGCATCTCCAACCTCCCTGTCTTGCTTATTCTGTCCTCATAAGTCTTTACCACAGTCAAGTACACTGGGTACTGTACCATGAATGGTTTACTGTATATTTTTGCTTTCCCTATTTTGTTCACTGAATCCCAGCACCTACAAGATAGTCTGGCATATAATAGAGTTTAACCATTATTATTATTATTATTATTATTATTTTATTATGTGTGTGTGTGTGTTGTGCTGGGGATCAAACCTAGGGGCCTCTAGGTGTTTCACCACTTAGCTATAAGCCCTGCACTAACCAGTATTACTGAATGACCCAAAAGTAATTATACAATTATACTTAACTAGTACGTCTCCATGTAATTATTCTTGTTTTCACAAAGCCCAGAATTTCAATATTTTTATGACATAGTTTAGGACTAAAAATTGTGATTAGCTCTGTCTATTTCCATTAATACAGTGTCACTTCACTGGAAAAAAAAAATCACACAGGCCTTTTCTACAGATTTAAAAGTACCTGTCTTTCCTAGACTTGCACAAGGAAAACTCCTTGTCTGTACCAAACATTGTCAAGAATACAAATCTCAGGAACTAGCCTCTGTGAGTCAAACACTTAAGCAGTAAGACCTCACGGAGGGTTGTGCGATCAGGGTGCCATGGTAACCTCTACTCTGGTCTTCTCTGAGCTCAGTTGTTCAATTCTAAAATTGCATGCTCTTGAGGTTTAGCATGCTTCGACTCTGGAAGACCTCAGCTGGCAGGGAATTAAATAATGGTATTCATCATAATTATTTGCTAATGATAACTTATATTTAGAAATATGAGAGAATATAGAAAAAGTAGGATATTTTATATTTCTAAATTTTAAGTTTTTCATTAGTACATGTTTACAGTACATAACGATGACATTCATCGCGAGGAGTTGTTACGTACACAACGCGTCTTAATTCTTTTTTTTTTTTTTTTTGGTGCTAGGAATTGAACTCAGGACCTTGCACTTGCCAGGCAGCCACCGTGCCGACGAGCTGTACCCTGGTCCCAGGTCTTAAATCTTCTGCTTCTCGTTTTCTCTCCTTCCCCACTCCATCAAGAGGGTTTTCAGCCTGCGCAGCGCTGCTTTCAGCGTGAGCTTTGACTCTGCAGGCTGTGGGGACACTCTCTGTACCTCAGTGCTCCCTAACTGTACTGCGCTGTGTCACACGCCTGTGTCTTTCAAGCGTATTTGTATCTCAGGGTGAGAACTCACTGGACTTGCCTTTTGATTTTGTCTTTCAGAGTACTCAACCACAGAAAAAAGATCTGGGGAAATATATGATATAATTTACACGGTGGGCAATGAGTGACCTAGTTTCAAAAAGAAAATGAGCCAGTGATACATTCTCTAAATTCTTGATTACTTGGGAAAAGACAAATAACCTTCATTTAAAAAATAAATCTGTAATAACTCGGGTACTAAAAACAAATAGAGACTCTCTTTATATAACTTTCCATTTTCAGAAACAATACTGTGATTTTTTAGTACTAGCTTAATTTTGTTACCAGTGGAATAATTTATTCTTGGCTTGTAGGACTCAGTGGTCTCTCGGGGGTTCCTGGGAGAAATGGCAAGAAGATTTAGGAAATAAAGACAAGTGCCAGGTGTGGTGAGGCACACCTGTAATCCCAGCACTTGGGAGGCTGAGGCAGGAGGATCATTGTGAGTTCGCGGCCAGCCTGGGCTATAAAGCAAGGTGAACTACATAGTGAGACCTTGTCTCAAAAAGACAAAAAAAAAAAAAAGACAAGCGGCAATAGCTGGGCTCAGATGGAGTTACCTCTTACCTGATGGGCAAGAGCACCGACTTCCATAGTAGGGGTGTTTATTTTAAACTCTTGTAGAGTTAGTACCAGGACAGGTAATTTTTCCTAGCAACAAACAACTGTCATCGTGCAGGCAGGATACTTTTTTCAATACTGAGGTAGCCTGACCGCTTCAGACACTCTGTCTCTGTCCTGACCTCACACTTAGGACCAATATCCAGCTCCAGTGGCTCCCCAAACTGATTATAATTCATTTCCTGGTTATATTGATATTTCTCAAATGAAAAAAATCCTACTAGCCCCACCCTCTGTCCTAGTCTTAATATTAAACCTTCAAAGATCCTGGCAGAGGGTGAAAACTGGACCAACCCAGTGACGATGGATATTAGAGGGGAGGGGTACAGGCTGCACAATTATTTACAAAATGGAATCCATTTGTGCCTGATTATTGGGCACCTTACTTCACCTCTGTTGCTTTAACAAAATACTCAGATTGAGTAATTTATAAAGAACAGAAATTTGTTTCTCAC
Organism: Dinomys branickii; assembly: GCA_004027595.1. Classification (NCBI taxonomy): domain Eukaryota; kingdom Metazoa; phylum Chordata; class Mammalia; order Rodentia; family Dinomyidae; genus Dinomys; species Dinomys branickii. The sequence continues at coordinate 61,794 of PVLD010010105.1, read as the reverse complement.
AGTTCTAGAGGCTGAGCAGTCCATAAGCCAGACACCGGCAGATTCAGTGTCTATGGAGAGCCTATTTCCCCAAAACAACACCGTCCGTGTGTCCTCACACAGTAGAAGAGGGAGGCAAAGGCACAGACAAGCTTCCTCTGGCTGCTTTTACAAAAACACTAGTATCATTTGGGAGGATTTGGCCCCCCCACTTCATTACCTCCCCAGGGCCTGCCTGCTGATACCCAGCACCAACACACTGAGGGTTCCACTTCAACCTGTGGCTTTTGGAGGGAGACTGAAAATCAAACTGGAGTTACTTACGCTGAGGCTCCATGTCACCGAACCTGAACTAAGTTTTCATCCGACTTCCCAGTAGAAGGGAGCGAGAACAGCCAAACTTCTCGGTCAGGCCAGCCCAATAGTAACAGTGCGCCTTCTGCTTTAATCTTTACAGTTTTAACGCTTGTAGAAACCCAAGGCACTCTGGCATTAGCCCATCAGGCGCTGTTCTCCTGCCCTGCTTCCCCAGCCTGCCTTACAGGGGAAGGGACTGTGCAGGCCCAGCCTTGCCTGTTACCCCTTGTTTCCACTTTTTCTAATCTTTCTCGGCCTATAAAAACAACCTCTTCCACTCAGACCATCGGAACACCCACTCTATTTCATGGAATGAAGTGTTGCTCAATTTTAGGGTGGAAATAAAGCCGATTAAGACCTTCACGCTACGCTATTGTAATTTTGTCCTTTCATAGATTAGTGTCCAGAAGTCGGGATGAGAGTTTCAAGAGGCACAATACGCAGGGACGCTGAGTGCTGCAGGAAGCAGCTATACTGGGGACTGAAAAGAATCTATTAGTTTAGCAATTAGGAGATCATGATGACCTCAGCCAAGCCAGCTTCGTTCCTCCAGGCTGAGGGTAATGCTTCAACAAGAAAAGATAAAGACAGAAACAACTCATGTTGTGCTGGCAAAACTGGTGGGGGTTGGTTACGGGATTCAAGTTTTTCTCAGTCCAAAACATAATTTCGGGTATATGCAATAATATGCAAGTTATATTGAAATTATTTGGAAGCTTTTAAATGTGTATGTGCATATGTTTACGGGGGTGTTATGGACTGAACCACATAAAGTGCTTTATCACTGAGCCATATTACCAGCCTCTACTAATGGGTTTTAAATAACTGCATTAGCCAGCTTTTTATTACTATAACTAAACATCTGAAGCCAGCTATGGTACAGGAAAAAGAAGAGGTTATTTTAGCTCATGGTTCTGAGGTAGAAGACAAGTGTGTAATTAAACTGTTTGATCAAATGGGCATGATTTATCTATGAAGGAGACACAGAACCCAGAACCTGGAATGACTATGCAGGCCCCAACCCTGTACTAGCAGTAATCCAAACAGTGCCATTTTTAATTCTTCACTTACAGCTGACACAAAAGCAAGCTGGCCTTTGATAGGACATTTTCCATCTGGCATCAGGCCAAGTAAGTTCCCGATAGGAAAACCGTCCTAGATGCCTGGTTTGCATGAGGAAGAAGGGGTCCTGGAACCGAATATGGAGAGGAGCCTTGCGAGCCACTGGGAGCCTTTCCACCAGCCTCCGTTTGTGCTGCAGAAAGTATTTATTTTCTACCATTAATAAATGTAAACCGGGCTGGGGATACAGCTCAGCAGCACAGCGCCAGGTCCTGAGTTTGATTTCTGGGACCGAAAAAAAAAAAAAAGCAAACCTGCACTATCTTTTCCACATGTCATGCCCAATTCTTTGTTCACACGAAGAACCTGGCAACAATCTCTTTAGGATCGAAAGCCAGTAACAACTCTGGAGGGTCAAGGTCAGGGGAACACATCTGATTATGTCTTCCTTGCTGGCAGAGGCACAAGGCAGTGCAACACATGGCAAGAAACAGACGTGCTTGTTTGTCCATGTGTCTGCTTATAAAGCCACTAGGTTTCAACCATGGGGGTCCCATTATTTTAGATCATGACCTTATCTAGTCCCAGACGTCCTCCATCTAAGCACAACTGTTGTAAGGCAGAACAGCGGTCCACTTTGGGACCCAGCCCTTCCCCAGTCCTCTGCCTTGTCGGGTCACAGGGGTTTCTCCCGCCCTCCCTCCTCCTGCACAGGCTACGCTCTGATGCGGTAGTGAAGCACTTTCTTAACTCTCTGCTATCTCACTCCTCCTTCCCCTCCCACGTGGGACTTCACTCACTAACCCGCTGTGCTTCTCCTCTTCCCTCGCGCTTGGTTTCAGTCCCTAGCTGACTGAGGTTGACTAGATGGCCAAAGTTGTAAATCTTCAAGTAGTTGACTTTGTTTACTACATGCACCATGGGCAGCACACCCAGAAGCCTACTGTCTTAGACCGTATGATTAAAAGTTTTAGGGAGAGATTTAATGGAGATTGTGGACTAAAATTAAAGACTTAAAAGTTGTGGGCGCTCTGCGAGATAGACTGGCCCCAGTTCAACGCGGGGTGGTCTCCTGAAGGAACTCCAGGAGTCCAAATGGTTCATGAAGTCTGGAAAACTGTCACTCATCAACAGGCCTACCCAGACCAGTTTTCTGATATTGATTCCTGGCTGGGTCCGATTTTGCATAAATAGGATGGGATAGAGTCAGATTTTTTTAGCTCTTGAGCAGGGCTAAAGATCCCACAAAGAGATTCAGTCATCAGGGAGACCCAAAAGAAGACTCCTGCCTCCATCCTCCACTCTCACGCCTCTGCTGGCACCGCCCTCCCCCAGTCTTGGCTGACCGCCCACCTGGCCCACTGGCCCAGCGTCACCTGTCAATGGCTCACTCACTTCTCTACCTGTCACCGCCCCCCAACTCCCAGTACGACTGCCTGACACCGGTCGGGCTCTCTCCCCACTTCTCCCTCTGCTACCGCTCCTGTACCCGCATGACCGCCCTGTACCCCTCACGGGGCGAGACCTGCTGGCCAAAACTGGAGCTCAGACAACCTTTACGCCTGAGGGGCCTGCCTTCCAACAGCCAAAAATGTGTAATCCTGACAGTAACAGTCCCATGAAAAAAATAGAGATTCCAGATGCAAAAAAAAAAAAAAAAAAAGAAATTAACCCTCCAGACCTGCTTAAGGCATACCCAGAAGTTTGGGCTGAAAAATTGCCACCAGGACTGGCTAAAAACTGGGCCTCAATCATAGTAGACCTCCAGCGGGGGGCAACACCTGCCGGAATAAAATAGTATGCCCTTCACAGAATGCCATGGTTTGAGGTCTAAGAATACATCAGTCAGCTATGGGGGACAGGAATCCTCAGAAGTGCCAGTCCTCATGGAACACATCTTTGTCACCTGTCAAGAAGCCAGGAGGAAATAAATGTTGAACAGTTCAAGATCTCTGAGCTGTCAGTAGTGCTACAGTCACTCTGCAATTGTGTCCAATTCCTACACTCTGCTAAGCCTTCTCCCACCAAGAGCAACCTGGTTCACCTGCCTGGATCTCAAGGACACCTTCTTCTACCTGAGGTTGGACCCCCAGGTCAACCACTCTTTTCCTTCAAGTGGGAGGACCCTGACACTGGAAAAAAGACAAAACTAACTCTGACCAGACTCCCCTAAGGTTTTAAAACCCCCCAAACCTGTTCAGAGAGACCCTAGCTGCCAACTTGAAGACAAACTAAACTGCACACTGCTCTAATATGTAGATGACCTCTTTCTGGCAAGTGAGACCAAGCAAGACTGTTTGAGAGGGACACAGGCCCTTCTGCAGCTGCTCATGGACACAGGATACAAGGTATCCTGGAAAAAGACATAGATATGCCAACCTTTTGTACACTACTTGGGTTTTATCATAACCAAAGGACATTGCTCCCTGGGGATAGAAAGAAAACAGTTTATCTGCTCCCTCCCAAGGCCAAATAATAAAAGAAAATTCCAGGAGTTCCTGGGAGTGGTTGGGTTCTGCAAGATCTGGATTCTGGGGTTTGCAGAAAAAGCTGAGCTCCTCTGTCTGCTCTCTCAGGACCAGAAAGTCAGCCCCTAAAGTGGGAAGACCAACAGAAATGAGCTTCAAAGAGATCAGATCGCTACTCATCAGCACCCCTGCCCTGGGGTTGCCAGATATAAGCTGAGAATTCAATTTCTGCTCGTGAAAAGGACCATATGGCCCTGGGAGTCCTGACTCAGACTGTGGGACCCTGGCAGGGACCAGTGACCTGTTTATCTAAACAATTAGGCACAGTGGTTGGAGCCTTCTGTCGCGCTTGCTTCCCTCACCACTGTTAAAGTTACAGGAGTCACTGCATGGATTCCTCACACCAGAGTCAGAAAACCCTACCCTGAGGACCCACAGCCTGGATTGCCTGTCCAAATCACCAGGACTCACTCAGACTCATCTCTGACAGGATCCTCAGAGGCCCGGTTCCCAAGACGACCACCCTGCTCTGGCCTCTCTGGATATTGACCAGTTTCTGCACAGCTGAAGCCAGAAAACACCATTCACAGGACTGCTCCATTACCAAATTGATTGCTACCCCTGGATTTTAGGCGCCTTTGGACTGCTTACTCTAGCTTTCACTACTGGCCTGGCCGCGATAACCCCTAAAGAGTCAACCCTCCTCCACAGAGTTCTGCTACCTTTCACTTTTATTACTATTACAATATATTTAATTTACCTAAATTGTTTCTTGTGAGATTAATTAGTAAGTTGCTACTCTGGGAGGGCTGCCTCCAATAATGTGATGTTATTACTGGTCCCTTTAATAATGATCATAAAAGTAGCAAACTTAGATCCCCTTTCCTCCTGTCTACTGCTACCTTGGAACAAGTGCATTCCCTGTTGAGGCAAGCGTCCCCCGAGCTCGCCAGAGACTGCTGGCTGTGTACGTCAACCTGCCTGGCCTCCAGTGAGGCTACCCTGGTAGCACCCCAGACCCGGGCGGTCTCCAAGTCTAGCTATCAGCCCTCTCAGCTAAGGTGGCTGCTGACTTCATAAATGCATTTCATAAAACAACTGGAGCCGCCACCTGAAAATCTGTGCTTGGGCCCGTCACCGCTCACGTTAAACTTAATCTCCAAGCTCCCCTTGCTCCCCAACTCCTTCACGTTCAACTCTACAAATCCCAGTCTGGGACACCTCTCTCCCTCAGACTGCAACTAAACCCTGACTTCGCATGTTTCCAGAGCACACCTGAAAATAATAGGCTTAGCTAAATGACTAAAGCTCCCCATCAGCTTCCCCAGAGTGGGTATCTCTAAACTGCTCAATGTACAGCTCTACTATTCTTGGAGGCAAGAAACTCTTACACGGGAGACTCCCGCCGGGGAGCCGTGACAGCCCCCAGCCCCTCCGCCTGTCTCCTCCTCCCTAACTCATGTCACCCAAATGAGTGGCTGCTAACTGACACTAACCGGTTTCTCCTCCCCTGGGAGAACAAGACCAATGGGGACACCCAGCCAAAATGCACCGGACAAGCCTCCCTCTCGCCGGAGTAGCCCCAGCCTTCACCACCACCACAAGGAAAGAACAACAGAAAGGAAAACTTCACTTAAATCTACGAGGTATGTAGCTGCTTCTGCCTGTCCTCTCCCGGGCCCTTTTGGCTCTGTGGTAAGAATGCATACCTCTGTCTCCCTGAAAATTGGACTGGAACTGTACTCTCACCTGTGTCACCCTGAGATACACACAGCTGCTGGGGAGACGGACTTTCTTGTTAATCTCCCACCCCACACTGGAATCAAACAAGACACCTCCTTATTCCTCTCCTGCTTGGTCTGGGCTTCTCTGGGGAACTTATGGGAGGAACAACCAACTTAATTATACGTGCCTTAGCACTGGAAAAGCTGCCTAAAAAATAACTGGTAGCCAGAAGCCATCTCTAACTCACTAACTGACTTAAAAAAAGAAATAGATTCTCGAGCAGCAGTTGCACTCCCAAAGTACCGAGCACTAATGGCAGAAGAGGGGGGTACCTTTGTTTCCCTAGGAGAAGGGCGTTGTTTTCATGTTACTAGATCAGGATTTGTCTATCAGGCTATACAAAGTCTCTGTGACCATGCTGCGAGGTTCCAAGAACCACACCAATCTAAAGACAGGTGGGAGGGCTGGGGATATAGCTCAGTGGAATAAGCTCTTGCCTAGCAAGCGCAGGGTCCTGAGTTCGATCCCCAGTACTGCAAAAAAAATAAATAAATAAAATAAAATAAAGACAGGTGGGGAATCTCCAGGGGCAACAGGACCTCAAGGCGTAGGCCCACCCTCAGGCCATTCATCTTTCTTTTTCTCCTACTGCTGTTTGCACCTTGTCTGTTCCAATCCTTAACAGACTTTCTCCAAGATAGAGTTCAAGCCCTGACCCATCAGCTACTGATAAAGAACCACATGGATTACAGTGCAGTGGCCACTATACTTAGAAGGGCATCAAAGCAGGGAATGAGGCAGAAAAGTGGTCCACTCTGGGCCTCGGTTGCCTGGTCCTCTGCCTTACTGGATCACAACAGTTTTTCCCCTGGCTGAGCATTACTACTCCCTCCCTCCCTCCTCACCCATGGACGACACTTTGATGTGATAATGAAGTGGTTTCACAACTCTGTTACCACACTTCTTCCACCTCCTGCACATGGGGCTTCACTCCCTAACCTTGGGCCTTCTCTTGTTCCCTTGCTCCTGGTTTGACTCCCTAGCTGACTGAGGTTGACCAGATGACCAAAGTTGTAAACCTGTCATCTGCACAGAATTCTTTCTTTAGCTCCCACTTCTCCCACCTGAAAATCTATAAAACTTTCCATAACTCTATCCCCAGCACTCAGACTTTAAGTATGAATGCATCTGGGCCTGGCTGGCCAAGAAAGGGCCTGGCTTTCTCTACTTCTCTGAGTGCCCACTTGGTTTCTTGAGCCACCTGAGGATTTCTGTTAATCTGTTTGCCACAACAGTTGGATGGAGCTTTCATCTTCCTAATATCTCAAAATGAGAATTAAATTTCAACACATGAAGCCTTGAGGAGCAAACTGTACTCAAACCATAGCAATCACCACTTGATTTATTTTCTGCACAGGTGTACAGGGGAGATGAGAAGAAATACACTAAAATCCACAGTGCTTGCTGTAGAATAAGTTCATCGTGTCTGTTTTTCCCTCCTCCACCTCCTGATGTTTAATAATATGCCTTCACTGAGGTGGGCTAGGAAAAATAAATTAGGTAGAAAGGAGACAAAAATCGACTTTTAATTAAAAAGCAGTAGATTCAAGACACAAACCTTGTCAAAAAAATGCCTAAGGTCCTTGAACACACAATAAGCTTGAGTCCTTTCCTTTTCCTTGTAACTGGACCTTTTTCCCTCCTGACTAGACCATCCCTTTTCTCTCTTTTCATGGGCTTTTCCATGTGAGTGGGATCCAGCTCTGTCCCCTGTGATGGCTGTCATCTATGAGCAGGCGTTCACCTTTCCCTTGCAGAAAACTTTCACCTTTCATCTGTAAATTGAATCTCTCCTCCTATAGATTCAGAGTCTACAGATTCCACTCCCAAATCCCCCCATAAATAGACATAGCATGAGGCCATAAACATGCCTTTCTGGCTTTTGAGGGCCCACACTCTTTCTTTGAGTGTGTACTTTTAAAATTCTGCCTAATCAATCACCTTATGCATATTACTGGTTCATGCCTAGGAATTCTTTCTCTATGGTGGAAGTCAGTGAACCTGTAACCTGTCCCATGGGTGTGCTGTCAAGGTCCTCCAACTTTGCTTTGGGAACCTCCTCAGACCCTGTCTGGTGCCATTATTTTTATAAAAACACTTAAAGTATATCAAAGTATGCATTATCCTGTTAAATAAATCCAGGAAAAATTGTCTGGGATGATCCTTGGTTTATAACCTATAGACTTAGTCTTGCCTTTGGTTTTAGTAGACTTAGTCTTAGTCTTCCTAGTCTTAGTCTTAGTCTTAGATGGGAGAGGATCAATGTAGGGGAAAGAAACTCCCAACCTTCTAGATGTCCAGTCTGAGTTTGTATTCTCTAAAGCTGAAGAATGACTTTTAGGAACAATGGAGATTAAGAACAGCATATATTTATTGGGAGAAAGAAAGCTTCTCTCCCACAGAGAGACAAGAGGGGTGACAAGTAGACTGCCAAGGACCCTGCTTTTTCTAGGGATTTTTACTGAGAAAATCCATGATGTGAGCTGGGTCCAAGGTAGGAAAAGTGGTAAATCACAAAGTGGACATGAAGTGGGACAAGGGACAAAACTATGGTCAACCCATAAGATTATGAGTATAATTGTTCAGGTAAAATTGATTAAATTAAGATCAAATGGAGAAGTGAGTCACGCAGCAAGTGGGGGTATGAAGACAGAACAGGGGCTTCTCCTGCAGGGGCCTGGGCTAGTGGCTCCTCCTGGCTTCTACAAGGTGACAATACCTATTTAGAATATCAGTCCCTGATGCTCATCCTCAGGAAGGAGTGGGTGCTTTTGTTTCATCATCTGTCTTGAGGTCTGGCCCACAGCAGACATGCCTGTCTCCCCCACAGTTGCAAGGTATCCCATCTTTTGCACCAGCTCCTGACTTACCTGTTGTTATGGTTGATACATTGTGTCAACTTGAGGAGTCTAGAGGTTTGGCTTAGTGATTCAGCAGTTCTGCATCCTGGGGTGAAAAGGACATGCCCTTACCACTCTGGGATGTTGTTCACTGTGTCAATTTGAGAAGTTTAGAAACTTAACTAAGTGACTGAGCAGGGAGTCAGGGTGCTTACTTTGTATTTATCATGAGCCTGTACAGACAAGGACAAAGAGATTATGTGAGTGCCACACATCCCTTAGGTGGGGGTGGCCTGCCTACAGTATGGAGGAGGAAAAGAGGCTTGTTCTCCCCCACCCCCTTTGTGCTCTTGCTGCTTTTGCTATCATTTGCCACCTTGAAGTGTTGCTCTTGTGCCATATCACCCTGCCTTGGAGCCAGCTAATTATAGACTGAAACCTCCACAAACTGTAAATTGAATAAGCCCTTCTTTCCTTAATTTTGGGTACTGGGTATTTTGTCTGAGCAATGACAGAAAAACCAAGACAGCTGCCTATAACACCCTAGTGAGTTAATGGGAAATTTCAAAATGAGTTAATAGGAAATCCTAATATGAGATAATGGGAAATCTCATAAGAGAGATAATAATTCTTACCTGCAGGACTGATTCCCTCAAGGGCCCAGCCCTGTCTAACTGCCTACCATATTTCTCCCTAATTTAGCTGTCTGTAGCCTATAATATTTCAGTCTGACAGCCTATAATATTTTAACTAACTTAATTGTCTATAATAAAATGACCAATCCATTTTTCCCCTTGCATCTCCTGTCTTCAGACCTTGTCTGCCTGTAAATCCAACTGTCAGCTCAGCTCAGAGAATATACTCCCTATTTTCTAGATTCCTGATTCTACAATTGAAAAAAAAAGCCACATTTCCCCCCTTGAAGTACGAGGGATTAAATCCAGGATCTTCCCACTGAGTTATACCCACAACCATTTTGGTTTGTTTTGTTTTGAATTTTGAGACAGAATCTTGCTAAGTTAGTAAACTGCCCAGGCTGGGCTTGACTTGAGATCCTCCTGCCTCAGGCCCACAGAGTTCTGGGATTATAGCCATGTGCTACCACACCTGACTGAGGTCTTTACATTTGTTGAGATTTTTTCTTTTCATTATAGATAGCGAAGTTATTTAGAAATATCATAGGCAGTTGGACAGGGCTGGGCCCTGGAGAGCCAATGCAGAAGATAAGAACATATTACACCTGGGGCTGGAGGTGCATTCATTGAAGGAAGGTCAGGTTTCAAGACAAAGAGAAATGACTCAATTCACATACTTCCCCTGGGGCCAACAGCAGTGACTGACATTCTAAATAGGCATCAATCCCCTCAGGTGGAGCACCAGAACTTCCCTAGCCCACTTCTCCCTGAAAATCCTTGACTATTCCATGCATGCTTTCCACATGACTTCCATCCCCATTTGATCCCCATTTAATCACTATTAGCTAAGTGACTATACTCATAATCTTATTGGTTAACCATAATTTTGTCCCGTGTCTTGGTTACTTTTCTCTCATTGCTGAGACAAAATACCCAGCACCCAAAATGAAGGAAGGAAAGGTTTATTTAGCTTACAGTTTGTGGAGGTTTCAGTCCATACTTGGCTGGCTCAGAGGCAGAGAGGCACATGGCAGAGGGCAAATGTTCATGGCAGCAGAACACAGCAAAAACAACCAGCAAAAGGGAGGAATGGCAGCAAAGCAGCCTCTTTTCCTCCCTTACATTGTAAATAGCCTACCCCTACCCAGGGGGTGTGTAGCTCTCACACAATCTCCATGCCCTCCTCTTCCACAGGCTCAGGATGTATACAAAGTAAGCACCTTGGCTTCCTGTTGAGTCACTCAGCCAAACCTCTAGACTCCCCAAGTTGACACAAGGTATCAACCATAACAATCCACCCCTTGCCAACTTGCAACCAGACATATTTCTTTAAACCAGTTTCCAGACACAAAGACATTATATTACATTAGAACCATAACACTTCCCTTGCTAAAGACTCATGTACATTCCTTTACGCAAAAGGTATTTAATCTATCTGCAAGAGTTGCCAAAGCCCTAACAGTTGCAGCATTGCTGAAAAGTCCAAGTCCCGTCTCCTCTAAAATGTAAGGCAAGCTCTTTACTTACAAGCCCCTGTACAAATGAAAAATTAAACACTTCCAACATTCAATGGCACAGAATAAACATTATCATTCCAGAAGGTACCAACCAGGGAATACAGAGCACTGGGACCAAAGCAAGTCCAAAATCAAGCAGGGCTAGCATTATGTCCTATAATTCCACATCCAGCCTCTGAAGCAACTTGTTGCACATTCTGAGCTCCAAAGGGCTTGCATGAGTCCACCTCTATGGTACTTCTGGTGGTTACAGCCTCCATGGCTTCTCTCTCAGGCTTGTTTTGCTCCCTCCTTGCAGCTTTCCTCAGATGATCCATGGTTCTTTTCTAAACTTCTGAGGTCTCCAGTGCACCTTCTGCTTCACATTCACAGCCTCACATATTGCCCTCTCAGGGGCACACTGCCTGGCCTCCCAGGACTTCTGAAATCTGGGTGGAAGCCTCTTTAACCTCAGAACTCTGGCATTCTTCATGCACCTAAAGCCAGGGCCATGTGGATGATGCCAAGGTCTGCTGCCACCTGGAGCAATAGTCAAACTTTCCTCTCTCTTGGCCATAGGGATTGTTCAAAGGACTCTGCCCACTGAGACACGAGATCGCCAGAAAACTTTAAACACAGATGTTCATTGAGATCATTAGTGTTCATTGAGATCTTCTCACCTAATGTTCCCTGCCTTATCTCCATCCCTATAAAGGGGACACACTTCTCTTTGTTCAGGGCAGAAGATCTTACTGTGCTCTCTGCCCATACCCAAGCACAATAAATTCCATGCCATGCAAGCCTGCTGGCCTCTGCTGCCCATATATGTGACAGCAACCCCCTTTTGTCCCTCTTAGACAGAGGCTTTCTTTCTCTCAATAAATATATCTTACTTTCAAGGTCATTTTTCAATTTTAGAAAACACAAACTCAGCACATCAGACCTCTAGCAAGTTGGAAGTTATATTTCTCTTACATTATTTGAATTATTTGGAGGTCCTATATCATCTCTATATCAGATGCCCTTTATCATTTTAACATTTCAGATGAGTAAGGAATGACAAGAAAGTACATTTTAAAATGTTATTTGGAACTTTAAGTTGGATATATTCTAATAGAGATGCTATATATCTAAACTTCAGGTGAAAGTATAGGTTTAATCTAAAACCTAAATAGATCTAAGAGCTCTTAAGTCTGGGTGCAATTTAGACTCATCTATTTTTTTTTTTTTTTTGTCTTTTTGAGACAGAGTCTCACTATGCAGTTCAGGCTGGCCTTGAGCTCACTTTGTAGCTCAGGCTGGTCTTGAACTCACAATGATTCTCCTGTCGCAGCCTCCTGAGTGCTGGGATTACAGGAGTGTGCCACCACGCACGGCTAGACTCATTTAAAGAGTAGTGGAGAAATTGTTGATACCCAGACCAATCTGAATCTCTGGGCAAGCATGGACATTTTTTAAAGCTCTCAGGAAATTCCATGTGGAACCAGGGTTGAAACCAGCTAGGTTAAGATATATGCATAGCAAGACCATCTGGAAATCATTGATTTTCCTTCCTACAAACTTTTTATTTTGAGACAGGGTCTCTCCAGGTTGGCCTCAAACTCATTTGTTCAAGTGATCTGTATACTGTATCCTCCTGAGTAGCTGGAGTTATAAACCACACATTACCTAAAATCAAGCTAGACTGAGTTACCCTAAGACACTTTCAAAGCATCCGCTGATGTTCTTTCAGTCACTAATTATTTATGAGTGTGTTTATGTGACTTTTCCATTAATGCCTGCCTTCCCAGTGCATTAGATGGTTTTGTGCATTATAACCAGTTCTGAACACAGGGCCTGGTGCAGAATAGGTACTCAGTAAATAACTGGAGAGCTGAGGATGTGGCTCATCGATAAAGCTCTTGCCTACTACGCGTGAGGCCTTGGGTTCAATCTCCAGCCCCACAAAACCCAAGAATGAATAAGTCAATAATAAAATACAAAAAATGAATAAGTCAATAACAAAATGCAGATTAGCCCAGCCTGGGCAATATGACAAGCTTGTTTTAAAAAAAGACTATGTACAACTTTGCGAAAGATGGCTTGAGATAAATGATGAGTGAAGTGCCTTATTTAAAGAACATTTTCCGTTTATAATAGCTTGCATAAGTATAACAGAGGCATAAGTGTGAAAAGGAACTTATTTCTAAAGTGACTCAAATGATGATTGATTTAGTACTTAATAATCAGTGGTTTGGTATTTCAAAAGGTGATTCTTAATACATTCACGTATCACTGCAGATATCCCCTACCTGGATGCAAAGACAGAACTCACTGAAGAATGCCGAGGACCCATGAAGAACATTCCACAGCCTGTGCAGTAAAACACAGTGTTTCTCTATCTTTATGTAGTCATTTATTTCTTTAAACATTTGTCTGAGCTGGATCATATGGTACAAAATCTTGAAAATGAAGAAATTAGCAAAGATATTTAAAATAAATTTCTCAAAATTGTTTGAAAAGTAACAACAGTGTAAAATTCATTTGTGCATAAACAGAGATGCGAATTCTAAAAAAGTTTCTAAAGTGAGAAGTATAATTTTTTGAGAACTTCATTGTATATTTTATATTTTTAATGGTATAAACATGAAGGAGAGATAAGATCTTACAATTTTAATTGGCTCAAGAGACATTTCATCCACAAGGAATGTTTTTTTTATTTAAGTGTCAATTCTGTCTCTGCAAAATAAATTAAATTGAGAATGTGTATCAAGGAAAACACAAAGGCTATCAGGGGCAACTCTTTCAATCAACAGAAACGGCTATGCAAGCAGCAGATGAGCAAGGTAAGTTTCCCACACTTTAGCAGCGGTGTCTTTAGCAGCATTCAGTGCACATCGGAGAGCACTCCTCTGGATACCATCGATGTCTTGTCATAGAAGGGCTTTCACTGGGAAGCAAACAGCAAACTGTATTGTGTCTTTCCTCTGCTCCGGCTCCCAGCCTGGTGGGCATGTGGCTGACATTGTTTCTGCCTGCATTTAACCTGCAGTTGGTCAGTTATCCCTGGCACTTCCCCCTCAGCCGGCTTGAGATGGGTGCAACCATAACCCAGTTTGCTTGCTGCCTGCCCTGCCTCTTTGCCACACGTGTGTCTGTTTGTGACTAAGCCTCCATTTGCTGGTTTTCCAAGAGTGTCTCTATCAGTATTCTCTCCGTGACTAAGCCCACAGGAATGAGCAAAAGACAATCACTAACTGCAGAGTGCAGAATACAGATGCTCTGCGCAATCCTCCAAGTAACAACTGTAATGATCCAGTCTCCAAGTTGAACACAATGGAAGAACGAATGACTAATGCAGGTGCTGCTGCTACTTAGAGTCAGACAGCAAGAACAGAAGTCTGGTATTTATTGATTTCCTACTGATTGTTCTCACACCAAAGACAAACAGCTCTTTGGTGTGGTAGGAGATACTTAATCTTAGAGCCAGTTTGAATCTTGGATGTTCCATTGACCAGCTGTATGATTGATGGCAGAGAGGGATTTTACCTATATGATGTCCAGGCATGCTGGGAGGGGCCGCTGAGGCAGGAGGGGCCCACACCCTTCCCACTCCTCTTGGTCACTTGCTGACAAGGCACTCTAAATTCATCCTCCTGGATTCTAATAACCGGCCTCTGGGCTGGTTCCCAGCCACTGGCCCCTCCCCTTCCAGTCTTTCCCCCTGCTCCAGTTGCCCTCACTGGACATAGTACCTGTGGTGTCCATAGTTAATTCAATAGTGGCAGCTTCCGTTGTGCTCTCGGCACCAAGCGAAATTGGTTCATTCCCTGTACTTATGGAATTTACAGAGAAGCAGACACTGAAATAATGGGAATAAATGAAGACAAGCCGGGAGAAACGGTACGAGAAAGAAGCGTGGGACTCTCGGAGGGGATGCCGAGGAGACCAGAGTTTCAGGGGAGATTTTCCAGGGAGCTGATCATCAAGCAGAGAGGTGAAGGACGAGGAGTTAAAGGAGGTTCCACGGGAGGTGGGGAAGAGGAGGGCATGGGGCGCCAAAGGAAAGCCAAGTAGCTGTCTCAGTCACGAGATCCTCTCTGGGGTTTACGTTCCGTCTGAGTGGAATGGGAAACCGCTGAAGATGAGAGGCATCTTGATGACAAAAAATATGTGCATTTTCAAAATTCCACTTGGTACCGTGGGAACAGTACGCTGGCTGGTGGAGGAATGGAACCGGGTAGGCTGGTCAGGAGGCTATTATCACGGTCTGAATAAAAGTAGCAAACGGCCACTCATCACACAGGACGGAGGTGTGGGGTGACAGGACTCAACAAGGTGGATGTAGTGTCCCCTGAGAGCTTCTGAGGAAGACAGTAAACCAGTATCCCACCCGGGGTAAATGCAGTATGAGTGCAAAGCTCTATGAATACATTAAGCATAAGTTCTAAAATATCCTGCTCATCGTCTAGTCCTTCCTAGTCTAGTTTGGACTTGACAGCCCTTCCCAAATAAACCCTACTCGTTGAATCCCAAGTTAGTAGTTCACTGATAATCAGCTAGGTTCTAACCTCTTGCCTAGATTTTCAAGTACCACATTTTTGGATTTCAGGTCTTTGAAAAAGCAGGCATCTGCTCACTATCAGTGTTCCAATCTCTGTATTTTGAATCTCTCTTTTCCAGCCCCAGGTCCACACTAGAGCCCACTCCAGGCGTGCCAGTTAGGGACTTCTGCACTATCGTTTGGAGCAACCAGGCTGCCACTGCGAGCACCAGACGTACCCAGCAAGGGGCTCTGCAGCAAGTATTCAACCTCCCTGTCCTCTGAATCCCTGGATCCCAGGCTACAAGAGCAACATTCTGCTGGATGTAAAGAGCAGGACACTTCCATTACAACCCCTACTTTCTGGAAAACAGTGGAATTATATTGTATTACATTCTCATCATAATTGGATAATGACTGGTTTTGTTCAGTTATTTTTATCATAGACTACTATAATAGTTTTGTTAATATACAGGAAGATACAGGAGAGCTAGTACCTACTTTTAAAGGCACTCATACCAAATCCTATGGATTTTCTTTTCTGAAGTAGGTGGCTTTAGAAGAGAATAGAACCATTTTGGCTTTTTCATTTTACTTTAGGATATGAAAGGAAAAGATGAGCCTGATTAAAAAAACTGAACTCAGGAAAATAAACTGTAATAAAGAAACAAAAGCAGAATTTTCAAACAAATGATTAATTATAACTTTTGCACATTTGAAACTCCACACGATAGAATGCATAATAAAAACGGTTGTTCCTGTATAGTAGTGTATTGCCAAATGACAATCTGCATTGGAAATGTCCTCACATTGAGAAATTCAAGCAACTTAATAATGAGAAGCTTGAAGGGGAAAATAAGACTGTGGTTGGGTTGGAATAATGATTAATTCACAGCTGCAATTAACGCCCTGGAAGGTCTTAATAAAAAAACTAGCTGTGTGTGCAGCAGTAACAAAATCTGGCCGTTTGCATTTGGCTTTAACTACATCAGTGGCGTTGGGGCAGGGTTCAGACTTTTATTTTTAAAGAAAGAGAAGAATGAGTTCAGCTGGAACTAGGTTTATGTAATGATTTGTCTTAATATATTTTAAAACAAATTCTTATACAAAAGTAGGATCCCTACCACCTTCGCTGAACACACCCACGCATGCATGCATGCACGCACGCACACGCACACACACGCATCCGTTCTGATTCTTCAGGAAGCTAATAAAAGAAACATGGGGATCATAAGTTATGTCTACTTCCAGCTTTCCGTCTGACCTTTTGTCCACTAGCAGAGAAGTTTGCGTAAATCATTTCAATGGCTGAATTATAATTTGGTTTTTAATTTACATTCAAAAGCTGAGAATATGCTCGTGTTCCTGAAATGACCGGTGTACACTGAATAGGTTTTCCACATTAGGTGCAAATAAAGGGCTCTCCTTTGTCCAGTGGTTACCAACAGCCATTATCCATAGGGCCTGGCCCTGCACATTTGCTTCTGGGATCAATAAGGAAACTAGCTATAAGCCTCATTACCTTTTATGTCCCTGGTCACATTGTCTGCCTCTCTTGGAAGGAACCTGTCCTCCAAACCAACCACAAAGTAGCTGCTTGAGTTATTTAGATATTCATAGCAACTAAATCAGGTTACCATGAGGCAAGGTAATCCATTGCTTAGTAACTGGCTGCCACGGTGGCAAAATCCATCAGATGATCACATTTTGTTGGAGTTAAGGGAGTGACGCTAACAGCAGCGTCATTGTTCTGGGCCAGCAGCAGCCTGAGATGGAGACAGAAGAGACAAGGATGTGCCATCTCAAAGTGCGCCAAATTGGTGTACTGACTATTGCAAGCTGAAATCATTTGAGGAGCGTAACTTAAAAATGGACCATTTGGCCTATCTTTCCCTATGGGCAGCAAACCATAAATATTCCTTTGGGAGGGATGTCCTTCACATATCAAGACTGGAAAAACAATCTTGATCTGTTTTTTTTTTTTTTTTTCCGGGACCGGGGATCGAACTCAGGGCCTTAGTGCTTAGCAGCAAGCACTTACCCCACTGAGCTGTACCTCCAGCCCAATCTTGATCTCTAGAAGCTGGTAGCTGGGGCTTCAGTGAACCTGAATAAACAAACATTAGTATAATCCTTATCTTCCTGAGCTTCTCTACCCCTCCTCCAATATATATCTCTTAGTAACATTCCTAGAATTTACTGTGGTAGTGTAGTGTAAAGATCCACTGTCATCCATTCACAAATGTATTGTTCTTTGTCTAAAAAGTGCAAAAGCATCATGCTTAAGTGATTTCTTCAGACTTCACTCTCTTGTGTAGATCCCCACATGTAAATTTAATAAAACCTTCATGCTTTTATTTGAGACAAGGTCTTGCCATGTAGTTCAGGCTGGCCTTGAACTCAGTATGGAGCCCCGGCTGGCCTTGAACTTGTAGTGATCCTCCTGCCTCAGCCTTCTGAGGGATGGGATTACAGGTATGTGCCACCACACCTGGCCGACTTTTATGCTTGTAGCTTACGAAAGAGAGCAAAAAATAAAGGGAGGGCAGGTAGAGGAAGTCTCTATCTTTTAGTGAAATAAGTGTTTGCCTTTGGGTCAGATCAAACTGGATTAGAATTTCTGTGTGTGTGTGTGTGTGTGTGTGTGTGTGTGTGTGTGTTGCTGGGCATTAAACCCAGAGCCTGATGTATGCCTGACAAGTACTCTAACATTGAGCTACTTCCCTACCGCTAGGCTGTAATTTTTCTTAACCTCCTACTAGCTGGATGGCTTTGGACTGTTTTTTAATTTCTTTGAGCTTGGTTTTAGTTGCCTGTAAAGGGAGAGATAATAAAACCTACTTTATAAGATTGTTACAATGACTCAAGGTCATCTCTATAAAATTGCATCACAGAGCCTGACACACAGTAGGCACAAAAGAAGGTGAATTTCCTGTAACTTCCTCCCGCTGCATCGGCCCATGCTGTTAGATGACACCTCCTGCAAATGCCTCGTTTATTTTCCCTCTTCTATCGGCAGTATTCTCTGTCCAACTATGTCCATCACTGCCATACAAATGCTTCTTGACACTCCTTGCCTAGGTAGACTCTTTCCCTGGCTTGGAAAGTCTTCCACTTTCATCTGTCTGTCTAATCCTTTCTCTCTCTCTCTCTGCATGTGTGTGTGTGTAGGAGGCTGTGGGGGAAATCAGGGGGTGTTTGGGTTTTTTCTAGTCCAGGAACTTCACACTGAGCTATATATCTCTAGGCCTTTTTTATTTTTGAGACAGGGTTTCACTGGACTTGAACTCATGATGCACCTACCTCAGCCTCCTAGAATGCTGCTGATATGAGACATACGATATAGGGATGATATATGGACCTCCAAATAACATAAGGGAACTATTATAATTTCCAGCCTGCTAGATGTCCAAAATGCAGAGTTTGTGTTCTCTACTATCTAGAAATGAATTCTAGGAACAATGGACATTAAAAATAGGAAGAATTTATTGAGAGAAAGATAGCTTCTGTCAAAGAGACACAGAAGGAGCCTGGCAAGTGGGTAGCCCACAGACCCCACTCATCAAGGGTGTGTTTTGAGCAAAGCCACAAAGTGAGGCAGGTCCAAGGTGGGAAGAAACTTACAAGACTACAAGTTTAGTGGCTTAGGTAATATTGACCCAATGAGAAGTCACAAGGTGGGTGTGAGGTAGGAAAAAACTACAGTGAAACAGTAATTTAGCACAAATGTAGTTGCTTAGATAATATTGATTAAGTGGGGATCAAAGGGGGAAGCAAGTCATTTAGCAAGTATACATGGAATGAATAAGGATTTTTCCAGAATGAATGGGCTAGGGAGGTTTTTGTCCTCCACCTAAGGTGATTGATGCCTAGCTAGAATATCAATCACTGCTGTTCATCTTTAGGGGAATATTTGGATGTAGTCACTCCTCTTTGCCTTGAAGTCTGGCCTTCAGTGAATGTCCTACAGCCACAGTTGTCTTCTGTACTGAGGGCTCAGCACTCTTTAATAGTTATAATTAATGCAGCTGTCTGCAATGCTGGAGTTATGGGCGTGCACCACACACCTGGCTTGTATTTGGTTTTTAACTAAACTCAAGTCCTGATTCCTACAGGGGAGGCTTTAATTGTTGGCACCCCTCTTTGCTTGGCAGTAGGACTTGTAGTCTATGCCTCACATGTCATCATGACAGAATTTCTAACGATGTTAATCTTCTTGCTAACATATGTTAAGGTTCCCGACACAAAAGTAGCATCACAAACACTATCTCTGTCTACCGGTCAGTATACTGCTGACTGTATAATGGATACCACATTTATGTTCATGGACTCATTCACTCAGCATTATACCCTTCACACAGATTTTACTTAATAAGTACCGGAATATCCATGCCTTTATAATATAGATAGCTAAATTATTTAGAAATATTTTAGGCAGTCAGACAGGCCTCGGCCTGGAGAGGTCAGCACAAAGACAACTGTGGCTGGAGGCGCATTCACTGAAGGCCAGGCTTGGAGAAGAGGACTGGCTACACCTGTATGGGACTTAAATTCCAAGCCTGGCCCCTCCCCAGGATGGTGTCAGACTTGAAGGAAATAAATGATGTAAAGGTATTTTTACACATGCACAAAAATTAGGGTGTGGTCTTTCCTGGATAACTTTTTGTTTTTACAAGGAGGAGCTAGCAACTGAGCACACGGCCTTACACATTTGCAGCAAATGCTCTACCTGGGATCCACATTTTCAGCCCTCCTTGAGTAATTCTTTAAATGTTATGGGGAGGTCACAGTTAAATACAAGTGCCTGCAAAGACTAGCATCTATAGTAGAAAACTTAGAAAACTGGCAGATGGATACTTTGCTGAGGAAGGATTTTGTAAAATAAACATAGTTGCTCCTAATTGTGGAACTTCAGGATTCTTTTTTCAGTTTCCAATAAATATGAGGTTCTGGGGTCTAAAAAAAGTATTCTTCTATCTTGCTTATTCCATCTTTTTTCTTCACAGCTTGAGCACCCCATTGCCATCAGAGGGCTAAAATAAATAAATAAATAAGGCAATAAGGTTCGAAGCCATAGCAAGAATTCTGAGCTTCTTGCCTGCAGTAGACCTGCCTTATCCTTAAATGGAAAATATCTACAAATGTTTGAAACATTTAATTAGCTATGTGCATAGATAAGCTTTTAGAAAGGTCTGACAGAAAACCTTTTGCAAAGGTTTTGTTATTTTAAAAGGGTAAGGTATTTCTATAGAATTGTTTGGACCTACTTTATAATATTTCAGGGCATCCCCCAAATGTCCAAATCAAATAAAAGCCATTTAGGGATGAAAGCGTACTCAGTGGTAGAAAACCTGCCAAGCCTGTACAAGACCCAGGATTCCATCCTCAGCCCTGCACAAGCGAAAACAATTCCTTTCACTTTAGCAAAAAGGATACGATTCGAAGGGTCTCAAAGTGAAACAATTCATTTATATAATTTCAAGAATACTGAATATTATGGATCGATTTTGGCTGAGTAAAGATATGATAAAATGGTGAATAGGAATGAGGCGCTGGCCAAGACAGAGCATCAGGCTGGTCAGCATCTTCGGAAGGGAGAGCTGAGCTCTACAACACAACCCAGCTGAAGTAAAGAGCTGGTAGTTTCTCAATTACAGATAATTCAGACTTCGCTGGAGAGGACAGCGATCTGTGGTCAGTAACTATGAGGTGGTCAGGAATCCCAGGAGTCAAGAGGCAAGAGAGAGTGCCACGAGGGAAACAGCTGACAGAACTCTGATCCCGAGCTGAGGAACAGAGGGAGTGACGTCTCTCAACGCTGGGGCCGCATTAGAATTACCCGGGATTTGTTGTTGTTGTTGTTGTTAAATTATGACATCAGGCCCTCATCCCTACAGATGGAGTTCAATCACTCTGAGTGCATGTGTACGTTCTGTTTGAAAGTTTCTCAGGTGATTTCACTTCATGGTCACCTTTGAGAACCACCACCTTACGCGAGTTAGAGCTCTTGGTGATACAGGGGAAATGCTAGATGTCAGACATGCCAAGTTTGTGCTCCCCAAAACTGAAGAATGAATTCTAAGGAACAACAGAGGTTAAGAGTGGAAAATTTATTGGGGAGAAGGAATGGGGAATAGGAGTGGAAAGCAGGAATAGCTCCTGTCCCGAATGGGTTGTCTATGAGCCCACTTTGCAAAGGAAGTTTTGTACAGCAAAATCATGAGGCAGGTACAATGTGACTCAAAATTATGATTAACTAATAAGGTTGCAAGTGTAGTTGCTTAGGTAATATTGATCCAACGGTAGCAAGGGTATACGGGTGACATCATTAATATTGGTCAATAATCTACAGTCTTAATCTTGTCTTTCATCTTAGTTTTAGTCAGTCTTAGTCTTAGTCAGTCTTAGTGGGTAGGAGATGATGTTTACCCATAATGAGATAATGGGAAATCTCAAAAGGTCATACCAATAATCTCAAACTTCTGTTTATTCTTTAAGAGGTACGTAAATCTAGCCATTGTGACTTCGATCTTCTTCAGATGTGCCTCCAGCCAGTTTTGATGCATTCTCATGTTCTGCACTGACTCCCTCAAAGGCCCAGCCCTGTCTGACTGCCTACTATATTTCTCCCTAATTTAACTGTCTATAATATTAAGAACCAACATACTTAGCTAAACATGGTGGCAAGTGCCTGGAATTCCAACTATCTGGGAGACAAACAGGAGGATTTCAGTTTCAGGGCTAGCCTGACAATATAGCAAGACATTTGTAGTGCACCAGCCTGCCCTAGGCTAAGTCCTGTTTGGGAGTCCCCATTCAGGTGTCCCTCTCTGAATGCCATTTGGAGCAAATTGGTCTACACTTGTCCCAGGTCCCTACCCAGGCACCACCTGTAGGGAACCAGCCCACTCTGATCTTTTCTCACCCAGGTGCTACTTGTAGGAACCTAGTCTGGCTAGCTTGTCACCCTGATGGGGGGTTGGGGGATAATGGCTGTGGGCTGTCTTGGTTACTTTTGTTGCTGAGACAAAATACCCAGCACCCAAAACGAAGGAACGAAAGATTTATTTAGCTCACAGTGTGTGGAGGTTTCAGTCCATACTCGGCTGGCTCCAAGGCAAAGTGGCACACGGCAGAGGGCAAACATTCATGGTCGCGGAAGACAGCAAAGGGAGGAGTGGCAGAGACAGCAAGCCTCTTCCCCTCCCTTATATTGTAAGCAGGCCACCCCCACCCAGAGGGCATGTAGCTCTCATACAGTCTCCATGTCCGCTTCTTGCACAGGCTCAGGATGAATACAAAGTGAACACTTCGGCTCCCTGCTGAATCACATAGTTAACTGGTAAGTCACAAGGCAGCCAGCCTCACCCCCGTTGTGGGAAAACTTTAACTCTCAATGTTTCTTTCCTTCCGTTACCTGTTCCGCTTCAGTTCCTCTCAGCTACAAAGCTATCCCCGCCCTCATTCGTGCTGACAGTTCACCTGCTTGGGTCTTTCTGATATGGGCAACTTCTGCTGTTCAGCTATTCTGGCCTGGACGCCCTTCCCTACTACTCGGGCTATTCTGGCCTGTACACCCTCCCTGCCACTCAGGGCTTGGGCTGTTCTGGCCCAGGAACATCTCCTCACCCCACCCCACCTCCACCAGAAAAAAGAGCTTAAAGGCCCACGCTTTCCTCAGCTGCTTTCCTCAGCTCGAAGGCTACCTTGGTCGGCTAGGTAGCCTGCTACTCTGTCCCTCCCCCAATAAAGACTTCTCTCCTGTCAGAAGGTCTGGTCTGGTTCTGTGTGGGGTCTTGTTTTCTATCATTAATCTTCTAAACTTCTCAAACTGACACAATGAACAACATCCCAGAGCGGTAAGGGCTTGTCCTTTTTACCCCAGGATGCAGAACTGCTGAGTCACTTACCCAAACCTCCAGATTCCCCAAGTTGACCCAATGTATTAACCATGACATGAGCTAAGGGTGAATGAGGATGAAAGTCAAGCAGACACAGAGTTAGTTTAGAATGTGAGCAACCAGAGGGCCCTTCTTGCTTCTAGTAGGCAGAGAAGCCCTGAGCATCTGGCTCATCCTGCTTTTACTCACTCAAACACATGTACAATAATTCAAATAACACAAGATTCATTGCCTTCCATTGTCGACTCATACATGCCCAGGTAAACAACCTGACCTCAGTGGTGTTAATTTTTCCCTAGAACCTGCAATGTGCCATCATTCCTGTGTGTTGCCAGAGAAGCACAACTTGCTGTCTTTCTCCTTTGTGCAATCAATAAGGAAGTCAATAAGGCCTCAGTTCTCCTTCAGTGGTCTCCCAGACATCCATCTCAGACAAGCACAAAACTAGTATGTTGGGGGGCTGGGGGTATAGCTCAGTGGCATAAGCGCTTGCCTGGCAAGCTCAAGGTCCTGAGTTCGATCCCCGGTACCGGAAAAAAAAAAAAACCCAGTATGTTGTTTCTGCATAGCGACGTCCATTTAACAGCCATAAGTAGAGTTGTTTATAAACTAATTGTACCTCATTTATATGCAGTTAATATAGTTAATAACACTCTGATGTAAGGCAAATTTTGGCCTTAGAACTAGCCAAACAGGGCCCAAAAGTTGTCCTTACATTTCTTCTCTTTCTGAGGAGCATCTTCCTCAAAATTTTCTAGTCCCAACTCAGTGCTTGGGACCCAAGTCTGAACAAGGATCTGGTCCCTGTTTCTCCTCTTTGGGGCACTGTTCAACACTATATTGTCCTCATTCACCAACACTACCTACGCAATTAGTAGGAGTTGACCAGAAGCCCCAAAGAGCTCTGGCGTTCATAGATTTGGAGTTATTCTGTGATTTCATGGATGTCCCCAGTTCCAGGATAGCAGATTGGAGGACATTTGGTTTCACTGGCCAGTAGGCATTTTTCCCACCATGAGATCAGGTGAGTCTCAGACATCAGAATGGTACCAATATACTGATTTTGAGTGATTCTATGGTTTATATAGACAGAAGCCACACACCCAAGGGCAGTTCGACCCAAGAGAATCTTAACTTAGTCTCTGAAAATAAAGTCTCATCTGCCTAAATTCCTGTGTAGTTTCTCCTTTCCTCAACCTCCTCTAGATCAAATTCCTTCTGGTATCTCACTCTATCCAGTCTGGATTTTTTGCCACCAAATTCCAGCATTCTTTTGATTGAGGTATTAATATCAGCCAAGGACTATTTTCAATGCTAGCTTTTTTATTGAAGTGATTTCAGCCCATTTAAGTGATACAGGCTTTTCTCCTTTTCCTCTTTAATTTTTTATTTAATTGGTGCTGGAAATTCAACCCAAGCCCTCCACTACATTCCACCACTGAGCTATGGTCCAAGTTCCACTGCATTCCACCACTGAGCTATGGTCCAAGTTCCCAATTGCCTATCTTGAGTCAAGTTCCCAATTGCCTATCTTGAGTCCTTGATAGCCAGGGTCTTGGATTCAGTATAAACATTTGCCTAATAGTATTTGCATACTTCTTTTTCCTTTCTCACTCCTTTAGCTTCCAGATTCTCCTGTGTAAGCTGATATTGCAAATTCAGTCTTTTTTTTTTTTTTTTTTTTTGGTCTTTTGAGGCAGGGTCTCATTATGCAGTTCAGGCTGGCTTTGAATTCACAGTGATTCTCTTGCCTCAGCCTCTCAAGTTCTGGGATTATAGGTGTACACCACCAGGCCTGTTTTCCAAGTTTAATCTTAAATGTACATCCCTTGCACTTGTTTCACATTCAGACTTACAGCCTTAAATATGAATCTGCTTATACTTTGGTCCAAGCTTTCTAGGATTTCCTCCAACCTGCCCAGTTTGCTCCTACCACAGCCTGCTAGTTATGACACATGCTATAAACTATTGCTAGAAGAGGAGGAAACATCAGAGTGTGGATAATATAGGTCTGCAGATTCAGATAGCAAATGGCTTGGGGGTTAAAAGTTAAATAACTGATTCTTGTTAAAGTTATGGCCCCAGATAATATTTTTTAACTTTAAAAAGTAAAAGAACAAAAACATATTAACAAACAGACAGTCACTTACAAAGTAGCACCAGAATAGTACAATCAAAACTGAATTACAGGTAAGGTGACAAGGAATGAACAATTGTTGTTGTATTACATATTGATAACTTCGAAGTGTGTACTCAGGAAAACAAATACAGACATGTAAGATCAATCAAACAACTAATCATTAACTGTTCCTTACAATAAAGCAACATAAGTCAGTAGTACAACTATGTTAGCCATCTTGCACATACATACATACATACAGAATTATACCCTTCTTATCTCCCTATGCCCATCCCAGCTGCTCCCTACTTTTGAACAGTTTCCTTTCATTTCACACTGTTTATCATACCTTCTAATTTATATTCACACTTTCAAGTTCCTACACCAGTGATATAATATGCTGCTTACACATGCACCTCTGATTTATTCCACTTAGGAGTATGGTATCTAGTTTTGACCACTTACCTATAAAAGCCTCAAGATTGTCTCTCTTTATAGTTTAGTAATATTCCATTATATAAAAATGCCAGTTTTTTTAGCCCATCCTCAGTGGATGGACACTTGGGTTGCTTCCACAATTTAGCTATTACAAATTACGCTGCTATAAACATTGGTGCACATATATTGCTGTGATATGATGTTTTCAGATCTTCTGGGAAAATACCCAGAAGGGGAATAGCTGAGTTGAATGGGACCTCAAGACCTAGTTTGCTGAGGAATCTCCAAACTGATTTCCACAGTGCTTTCACCAATCTGCATTCCCATCAGCAGTGGAGAAGAGTTGCTATTTCTCCATAGCCTTGCCACCATTTGTTATTGGTTGATTTCTTAATGATAGCCATTCTTACTGGAGTGAGATGAAATTTCAGTGTTGTTTTAATTGGCATTACTCAAATGACTAATGATGTTGAACATTTTCTCATATATTTATTTGCCATTTGTATTTCTTTATCTGAGAAGTGTGTATTCATCTCAGATGCCCATTTTAGGAACGGGTCTTTGAATTTGGAGAGGTTCATTTTTTAATTCTTTATATATTCTAGATAGAAGACCTTTGTCCGAGGGACAGCCAGCTAGGAGTTTTTCCCAATTTGTGGGTTTTCTTTTTATTCTACTGGTGATGTCTTTAGATGTGCAAAAACTTTTCAGTAAGATGAGGTCCCAGTTGTTGATTCTTTGAAGTGTTTCCCTTGCAGTTTGATTTTTGTTCATGAACTCTCTGCCTACTCTTATGTCTTCAAGATTTTTACCTACTTTCTCTTCCAATAAATTTAAGTGTTTCTGTTTTAATATTGAGATCTGCGATCCACTTTGACTTGAGTTTGGTGCATGGTGACAGACCTGGGTGTATTTTCAGCCTTCTATGGCCCCAGCTAATAGATATGGCAGCTAATGTTTTAGGCATTTACTCAAAAATAATTTCTGAGCCTGTCTTTGTCACATTTCTCATCATTGAGACACAGTACGCAACACTCACACCCTACAGAAGGAGAGATTTATTTTGGCTGGTGTTTCCAGGCCATGGTGAGCTGGCTCCAAGGCAGGATGGCATAACGGAGAGGCACAGTGGACAGGAAGCAGTGGGCATTGGGTGAGGAGCCAGGAAGAGAAACAAATCCTTCCAAGCCACAACCTCTGTGAACCGCCTCTTCAAAACCAGACCCCACCTCCTAAAACCAAGTCAGCTGTACATTCCCATAACCTATCATCCCACCTATGAACATGTGAGACTCTTGGGGCTACATCTAGGTACAAACTACAATAGACACTTTAAAAACTTAGTGTTTCCTGAGTGCATGCCATATGCGACACAAAACCACACTATGAAATGGGTGTTTAATTATTACTCGGTAACCATGCTTCAGTTGATGTAACTAAACACAGAAGAGCTAAATTGTTTGCTGGTGGTCACACAGCTAATCAGTAATACAGATGAAGTAGAAGCAGGACCAGATCTGACACAGAGCCTTGTCTGTTAACCACCTCACAATGCAATACTGCCTCCTGATGAGCTTTGCCTTTAAAAGAAACTTTTCAAATAACACTTATATCATGCAGGGTATGGTGGAACATGCCTGTAATCTCAGCACTTGGGAGGTTGAGGCAGGAAGATTGCCATGAGTCCAAGACCAGCCTAGCCCAGATAATGTGTTCAACGACAGTTTGAAATACATAGTGGGACCTGGCCTCAAAATAAATAGATAAATAAATAAATAACACTTAAATTCTGAATATTAGAAGGATGACATTATCCTTTGCTGCTTAAATAAGCAAAACCCTAGGGTTACTGAAGATTTTCCATCAAGAAAAAAACCTACCAATATGCGTAGAAAAAGTGGGAAGGAATTGTGTATTTAACTAAGACTATTCCTAGTAGATACTATTTCTTTTATAATTACTTAGTGATAAATGTATATTTATAATCAAAAATTTAAACATCATATCCATTTGTGTTAGACATTTTATCGATGTAGAAATTCATGTCTATTTATGTTATCTTTTATTAGTATGTATTTGTAGTGCTCAGTGGTTACATTTACTGCAGCGAGTTGATACATGTACATAACACACCTCCCCCACTCTCTCCATCGCTTGGGCCCCTTTACACTTTCAAAAGCTCTCTCTCCATTTTGCTCCGGACGCTTTTTTCTATCTTCTTTCCCCCTCCCTTCCCCTTTCTCCGTCTTTTCTCCTCTTCCCATTCGAAAAAGACCTCCCTTCAGACGTTACACTCCTTAAAATGGGGTTCCCAGTGCCGTCCTGGAAAACTCCTTGGAATGGAGCTCCAGAATGACGCTCGGACGCGTTCTCCTCTTTCCTTCCCCTTTATGCCCCTGCACTAGCCTAACATCTGAACTTGGAGCTAATCAAAATTTACTTAAACTGTATGAAAGCATAGTGTGAGAAGTGATTGTTTTCCCGTTTGAAAACCTGACACCTGTCTTTTGACCAATGGTAGCACATCCAGACTCGGCCAGACTTGCTCCTTCATTCGTATTGCTTAAGGGATTATAGGAATTGCCCTTACTGAGTAGTTGGAAATTTTTGTTGTTTTTTTCTATATAAAAAAATTCCATGATGAATATAAGGAGAATTTCATTAGAGAGCACAGAGTGGTGGATCTTAGATGAAGTCGTTTGTTTGGTAACATGAATCAACACAAAAATCAGTAACATGAACCTGCACTTTGTGCAGAGAGCAAGGAAATGAGGCATTTGCCCCATGTAGGAAGAACTGAGGCCCACAAGATCACAGTCTTCTCATGACTTCTCATGTATGACATCTGGTGGCTGCGCAAAGTGTCTAACTGTGTAGCTTATTTCTAAATTAATATGAAATACGCAAGAAACCTGGTAGATTTTTTTAAAGTTTTCTTATGATTGATATATTACTTAAGAAGGACACTTTAATTCATTTCTTGGCTTCAGGGCTTCTTTGATAAGCGGACAACAATTCAGACTTGATGGGCATAGTTTTAAGCAAGACTTCTCTTGTTGTAGAAGCAAATGCACTGTGCATTTCTCACCGCCCTCTATGGGTTGGAGCAAGAGATGCTGTGCTGATGAAACTGCTCAATTTGCAACCTAAGCTCTGTGCATAGCAATGGATGTGCAAGAAAGAGACTTTGCTCAATACAAATTACCCTCCAGAATGGTTCGACCTTAAGTATCTCACAAATTTAATTCAGCTTTTGCAGATACAAGCATAATTGGCATTCACTATATAATGTAGTGGTATGAGAAGATTACTGACTTTGTAGAGAGAAATCCTGTTACTCTCTGACCTTGGGCAAGTTATAAAACCTCCCTAGTTCTTTCCACAGCTAGCATACCTGGGCCATTGCAGCAAGGAATAAAATAATAATTATAAAGCACTGTTTGACAGTTTCTAGGAGTGATGCAGTGTTCAATAAATGTTGAGAGTTTCTCATGCACATATGCAAATATCTCTAGAGATGAACCTATAGAAGAAACACTTCTGGATGCATTTCCTGTGTTCACAACAAATTTCTGGCCTTGAAAATAAATTGTAAAGCTAAACAAATTTGATCACAAATTTTGTTAGTCTAACATCACACTGCTTCTCCTTCAAATAATTATGAATTGTGATAGTCTTCTGCCACTACCGTTATTTCTCCTGTCTGACTACTTTATCTTACTTTTCTAAGGCTAATGGGCTGGAGGTAGGTTTCCTTTTTCCCACCAGATTTCATATGTTGAAATCCTAGTCTTCAGTATGATAGTCTTAGGGGTGAGGGCTTTGTAAGTGGAGCCCATATGAATGGAATTAGTACCTTTATAAAAGAGACTTCAAAAAGCTGTCGTCTTTTTACACCATATGAGGACACAGAGAAAATATAACCATGCATGAGCCAGGAACCAAATACCAAATGGATCTTCCAGCTTCTAGAATTTTTTTTTTTTTTTTATCTTTTTGAGACAGGGTCTCACTATGCAGTTCAGGCTGGCCTTGAGCTCGCTTTGTAGCCCAGGCTGGCCTCAAACTCACAATGATCCTCCTGCCTCAGCCTCCTGAGTGCTGGGATTACGGGCGTGTACCACCACACCTGGTTCAGCTTCCAGAATTCTGAGAAGTAAGTTTTTATTGTTTAAACCCCTCAGTCTATGATATTTTGTTATAGCAGCTTGAACAGAGATCATAGGTTTGCAAACTCTTTGTTAACTCTTCATTTTTCAAACTTGGATGCCACAATATTACCTACATTGATATAGCTAGAAATATAGGGGATTATAGGAGAAATGTAGGGCATTATAGAGATGTAAAAAGAAAATAAAGGCGGGAATAGTTAAGAAGTGGCTATCTATTTGGAATGAAGCTAGAAATGAGATGGAGAGAGAGAAGAATTTTTTACTTGGTTTTTGGACTCTTCTGGTTTTTTTTTACATTTGCATGTATTACTCTTAGAATTATATTTTTAAACTTTCAAGTCTTTCATAAGTAACATAGTTGAGAAATATTTGAGGCCTAATTTCTGTCCCGATGAATGGTATGGTTTAAGAGTATGTGTATTAGTTAAGGTTTGCTAGTAATTAAAATAAATTAAACCCCATATGTATAAGTGTTATCAGGTTCTGGGGGCCTGGGGAGTTTCTCTAGAGATTCTAGGTTTTTGTCCTAAACAAAGAACTGAACAAAATAAGCACAAAAGATATTGTGATTTAACATCTATTAAAGGTGGGAAAAGAAACATGTTCTGTAGAACAAGTGCAGGTCAATTAAAAATAGGAAAAGAAGTACACGCTGCAGGGTGAGAGTAGACTGCTGTGAAAGAGAGAGTATGATCACCAAAAGCTAAAGGCAGCCTGCTCCTTAGATGATATCAGACCTAGGCCATCCTATGAAAAACCTACTTGATTTTTCAGGAGAAGAACGCAAGATAGCACTTCCTGATTGGTTCCAGGTGCAGGGCTTGGGCACATGCCTCCTGGATTTCTGTGATTGACAGGCCATGCCCATCTTCCCAGCCAGTTTGCCATGTCCTAATCTCCTGCCTTATTAGGGCCCAAACATCAGTGGAGTAGTTAATTTTGTATAAATCTGAGCTCACAATCTCATGAAATCAAAGAATAAAATTGTGGGCAAAAAGAGGGATTAGGGGAGTGTTTGTTAGAAATAAAAAGAAAATAGCTTTTGGTGGATACGGACCATGAGGAGATTCCAGAAATAAAATTGCTGATGTGCTGTCTTTGTTTTGATCTATAGATAAGCAGAGCACAGGAGGCTTTGTAGAGTTCTAAAAAAACCATTTACTTAGCTGGAAATCAGTTAGCATGTATTTTTACATTTCTAGAAACTGTATTCAAAAGAAACCAGATGCTTGGCATTTCCTTACAGCTCAGTACAGAGCTAGGGAGGAACTGTCAACTCACTTAGTGTACTCTACATAAGAAGCTTCTTCTTGGAAGGAAGAGTCTTTATTTGCCAATTTTTATTTTGACTTTTGTCCTTCCTGTGTTAAGTGCTTATTTGTAAACTAAACTATTTATTGCAGTTTAGTTTATATATAGTAGTTTATTTCTCATTCTCAGAGCAAGGCAGTTCCAGGTAGATGAGATTGGGCTGGAGAAGTAGGAGGGCGACAAAGACAGGCTTTCTGTCCCCCACAGAGTCATTCAAGGGTCAAGACTGGCAGAACCTCTGCCACCTTCAGCATGTGATTATGAAGCTTTCCTAAAAACTAACATACACAGCAGAAGAGACGAGAGCATGAGGCAGCTTGAAGAAGAGGGTTGTCATGAACCAGACCTAGTGCTCATAAAAGGCCACACACTTCTGCTTAATTTGCTTGGTATTCAATTAATTGAGTACATCTAACTACAAGGACAGGGCTGGGGATATAGCTCAGTGGAATAAGCACTTTCCTAGCAAAGCGCAGGGTCCTGAGTTCGATCCCCAGTACCGCAAAAAAAAAAAAAAAAAACCCACAAAACTACAAGGACAGCTGAGCAATATGAGCCAGATGAACACTCAGCATAAAGAGAACATGTTGCTGGGTGTGGTGGGACACACTTGTAATCCCATTGCTCTGGGAGGCTGAGGCAGGAGGATGGCAAGTTTGAGCTCAGCCCAGGCAATTTAGTAATGTGGTGAGACCCTGTCTTAAAATAAAAAGGGCTGGAGATGTAGTTCAGTGCAAAGGCCTTGGGTTCAATCCCCAGTACTGAGGAGGGAGGGAGGGAGGGAAGGAGGGGGGGGCAGGGGCTTTAGTTAGCAGCTGTTTTGTCACAGAAGGTTACCATAGATCTTTCTGAGATCCTTGCTTTGGGGAACCCATGGTCAGATCTAATAATGCTAGAATAAAACCTTCACTCAAAGATAGAATGTAGGGAATGCTTTTGGCACACTCCCCAGTCACTAACAGTGGCCTGCACAGAGTGGTCCTGTAACTGAGATTCCTTGAAGTCACAGGACAAAGGCAAGCCAGCCCCAAATGCAAGTCAGCCCTAAAGATGTCACAAAGAGATGGGAATTGAATAACATCCTCTGAAGACCAGTGAGTCACAAAATTAAATAAGAAATTAGACAGTTTTTACAATTAAACAATAATGCCAATACACCAGAATTTAGGGCGTGCAATGAAAAAAGCCCTATCAGGGAAAATTATAGCAGTGAATTTCCAAAGCAGAAAAACAAAATGACTTTAAATAAATAACCTAATGTTGAACTTCAAGCTTATAGAAAAGAGCAAATCAAGCCCAAAATTCATATAAAGGAGGAAATTATAAAGATCAGAGCACAAAGTAATGCAACTGAGACTAAGAAAAAATATAAAGAACCAATGAATCAAGGAGTTGGTTCTTTGAAATATTAAATAAAATTGACAGATCTCTAGCCATCCTCATCAAGAAGAGGAGAGAAAGACTCAAATCCACACACTCATGAGTAAAACAAATGAGTCACAATGAATCCTGCAGAAAAACAAAAGATTGTCAATACCTACTTTGAGAACCTGTATTCTAACAAGATGAAAAACACAGAAGAAATGGACAGATTCTTAAATACATATGAATTACCAAAGCTTACTCAAGAAGAAAAAAAACTTCTAAATAAACCAATATAAATCAATGAATTTTTTTGGTTTTGTTTTTTGTCTTTTTGAGACAGGGTCTCACTATGCAGTTCAGGCTGGCCTGGCACTCACTTTGTAGCTCAGGCTGGCCATAAACTCACAGTGATCCTCCTGCCTCAGCCTCCCAAGTGCTGGGATTACAGGTGTGCACCATCATGCCTGGCTAAATCAATGAAATTGAAGATATAATTATACAACTTACCAACAAAGAAAAATCCAGATCCTGATGGATTCACTCTTGAATTCTAGAAGAAATTTAGAGATGAGCTAATGCCATTACTCCTCAAACTCTTTAATGAAATTGAAAAGAAAGTAGTACCCCCAAATTCATTCCTTGAAGCAAGAGTTACCCTACACTAAAACCAGAGAAGGACCCAATAAAAAAAAGAGAACTACAGCCCAACCTCATTAATGAACATAGTCAAAAAAACCCTCAAAAGATGTTGGCAAACAGAATGCAGCAAATCATCAAGAAGATTAAGCACCCCGACCAAGTAGGATTCACCCAAGGAATGGCTCAGAATATGCAAATCAATAAATGTAATACAGCAGATTAACAGAACCTAGGATGAAAACCACATGATCATCTCAATAGGTGAAGAAAAAACAACTGACAAAGTCCAACAACAATTCATGATAAAGTCCCTACAGAAAATTGGAATGGATGGTCTTTATCTCAATCTGATAAATTCCATCAGAGACAAACCAACACCAACATCGCATTAAATGGTCAAAAACTGAAAGTTTTTACTCTAAAGTCAGTAACAAGACAAAGATATCCACTGTTACCACGCCTATCCAATATAGTCCTGGAAACATTAGCCAGAGCAAACAGACAAGAGAAAGAAATAAAAGGAACAATGATGGGAAAGGAAGAAGTTAAACTACCATTATTTGTAGATGACAAGATACTCTACACAAAAGACCCCAAAAGTCCACCAATAGACTTCTAGATTTAATAAGCAAAGTAAGCAGCATAGTTAGATACAAACACTGAAAAACTAATAGCACTTCTATACTCAACAAACTCAATGAGCTAATAAGTAGGGAAGCAACACCTTTCACAGTAACATAAGAAATGAAATGATTAGGAATCTATCTAACAAAGGTAGTAAAAGACCTTTACATTGAAAACTACAGTACTTGGAAAAAGGAGATTAAAGGGGATATCAGATAATGGAAAGATATCCCTTGTTCTTGGATTGGACAAACCAATATAGTGAAAATGCCCATACTTCCAAAATTGTCATTCAGATTTTATAATCAAGATATCTGATCAAAATACCAATAGCATACCTCACAATATTAGAAAAAAGTATCCTAAAATTCATCTGGAACCAGAAGGGACCTAGAATAGCAAAAGCAATTCTGTGCAACAGAGGCAAGATAGGGGGCATCACAATCCAAGATTTGAAACTATACTACAAAGCTACAGTGATAAAAACAGCATGGTACTGGCAAAAAAACAGACCTAAGAATCAATGAAACAGAATGGAAAATGCACAAACAACTCCAAATACAATCAGTTAGCCTATCTTTCACAAAGGTTCCAAATACCTTCACTGGAAGAAAGATATCCTCTTCAAGAAATGGTGCCAGAAAAGCTGGCTTTCCATGTGTCAAAGATTAAAACAAGACTCATGTCTCTCACCATGCACTAAACTAAAATTAAAATAGAAACACTAAATTTGCTGGAAGATAGTATAGATAGAAGTATAGATAGAACTCTTTTTTTTTTTTTTTTTTGTCTTTTTGAGACAGGATCTCACCATGCAATTCAGTCTGACCTTGAGCTCACTTTGTAGCCCAGGCTGGTCTCGCACTCACAGTGAACCTCCTGCCTCCTGAGTGTTAGGCATGGGTAGAATTCTTGAAGACATAGGTGTAAGCCAAAGACTTTACGAACAAAACCGTAATTGCATAGGACATATATAGAACCAACAACTGGGGTCAGATCTTATTAGAAATCTTTTGGCCAGCAAAAGAAACCACCAGCAGAGTGAAGAGACAACTCACAGAATGGGAAAAAATTTTGCCAGCTGTTCCTCAGACAAAGGACTAATACCTAAAATATATAAAGAACTAAAAAAATCCACAAATTTAAAGGATGCCTCTCCAAAGCTTCATGTGGTCATGAGGAACATGAATTGTTGGCACTGTGGCACATGCTTCAGATCCCAGCACTCTGAGAGCCGAAGGCAGCAGGGTTAAGAGTTGGAGGCCAGGTTGGGCAACACAGTCTTAGAAATACAAATGAAACAAAACAAAAAGGAACAGAGGGTCAGATGAATGAATCTCCCGAAATTAAACTTATTGTCTAAAATCCAATCTTATGGGCCTTGTGGGAGGTCAGAGCTTTTACTGCTGAAATCAATAGTAAAGATGGATCTGGGAATGTAACCATCTACAAGCACAGATGTGTGCAGATGTCAGTTGGCAAATGGAAGGCCTCCTTTTCTTCCCAGTATGATCATCCCAAGGCTGTACTGAAATGTGTGATTCCTAAGGTCTTCAACCCAGGAGTAGCTTCTCATAAATTTTATTTGATTAGGAAGCTTAATTTAAATGAAGCAGCAGGTGAAGACTTTTTGCTATCAAAATTATTCAAACTCAGTTCCAAATGACTTCCTCCAAAATACAGACCTGTTTGTCAAACATTTAAACTTTATGAGTACTTCATCCTTACAACATCAGACTGAGGGTTTCTGGGACAGAATTTGATAGAACAGTCACTGGAGTTTCAAGTACAGACATTCTATTATTACCTAGTTGAAAAAAATTTAAGAATAATACAGTAAATTGTCAGTTGCTTTCCTTTTTGTAATTAAGTGGGTATAACTTTAAAGCCTTAAATACATGAATTATAGGGTTGGGTTTTTCTGTTTGTAACTAATATCTCCTCTACCTTTAGCTCTGGTCTATATTAACTCCAGGTTATGTTACCAGAGCAGAGTATTAACTTCCAGCTATTGGCTCTTATATAAAAGTCTTATTTTAATTTTATGGAAAGTCAATATCTGTATTTCTAGAGATCTTTCTCCTGGTAAACTGGGTTAACCGCACTGAGGGGCCTAAAGCAGGACTGTATTCTTCTCTGACTCACATCTTTTTCTGTACATATGTGAAATTTGTCATCTTATTTTGAAGTACACAGTCCGGCATTGTTAAATATAGTCATGCTGTTGCACAGCAGATCTCTGCAACATTTTCATCTTGCAACACTGAAACTCTGTGCCATCAGACACTAGCGTCCCCGCTGCCCTCTCCCTCTGCTCCCCCCAGTCTTCGTGATCACTTTTTTACTGAGGATGCTCCTTCCATGTACCTTGGAAATAAGGGGTGGGACAGACTGTGTATTACAAAAATAACTGCAGTAATGTTTTTACCTCACATGCTCTTCCAAACCCGTCACTTCACCATCAACCTTCCCTTGAACCTCAGAAGGGTCAAAGGGGAAAGGTATGGAATGTAGAAGTCACCATGGGTGACTTTCTAGGATATATCATAAAATGTAATATGACTTTCATGAGGTTCTTTCCCTCTCCTGCGGCCTTTAGAGTCCTGAGCCACCTTGAGAGAAGTCCAGGCCTGACAAGTGCAAGGTCCTGAGCTCAAGTCCCAGTACCGAGAAAGAGAGACGGGGTGGGTCGGTCCAGCTGTCCTGACTTCACCTGCTGGAGATCGCTCACAGAAACTACATAGGGAGCTGCCCAAGGAGCAGTGCTATTCCAGCCTCCTGCTGACCAAATCCTCCCAGCTTGGCCGCAGACATGTGAATGAGCAACTGTCTTCAGTTCAGGTGATTCCAGCCCCAGTCACAGTCTGACTGTAACTGCCCAAGGAAATCTGAGCAAGAACTACATTGCTGACAGGAGGCTGAGACAGGAAAATTGCCACTTCGAGGCCAGCCTGGCAATGTAAAGGGCTGCAGATGTGGCTCAGCAGTCCTGGTTCAAACCGCAGCACACGCACACACACACACAGACACACACACACACACACACACACACACCTTGCTGAGTGCAGTCAACTCTATTAATCATGAGAGATCACAATACTAACTCTTGTTGTTTTAGACTACCTTATTTTGGGGTGATTAAGCAGGTGGCAGGAGATAACTGGAACAGAGGACTTGTTATTCATCCCAAATAAGGTTTTGGTCAGATGCTTCACTTTTCATAAAAGCTTGTAAAAAGTCACATCTGATAACTAAAGTAAACATTGCCACCAAGCAACAAGGTAGAACCACCACCCTTCAGAGAATATAAATGCCAGTGGTTTGTTCTCCACTCTTGTTAGAGGTCTGCTTTGAAGTGGTGATCTTAGTAGAGAGTTGCTTGAAAGACTTGCCGTCCTCTGGACTTGCCAGGTGTGTTGTTCGATTTAGTTAAAATTTTGGGGCCAATCTCAAGCAGTATTTCCTAGGTGTCTAATGAGATTGCTTTCAATGAGCTGTGCTGTATAGGTCCTGTTATAAGTTTCATGCTGCACGACACTGCTCTAGGCAGCTCCTTTGGATTTACTGTAAGAAAATCTTTGAGGACACTCTTGATCACATCCTCAATGTCCCAGATATAAAGCCCCACGTCTGAAATTTCTCACTGATTGCCAACAAAAGCATTAGAAACTAAAATACTCTGCCTTTGTGGTCAAGAGAATCATGATTGGCCTTCATTTCTTTCAGGAAAAAAGTTCAATCCAAACCTGAAGCTCAGCTGAGATAATTAAGGTGTAGCCTTCTTGCTTGTGTATCCCATTTCCATCCATGAACTTATTTTGGCCTAATGTATATTTCTTGTGATGCTGACCTTATTTATTATTCATATATTCTATTTGATTATATGTCCTATCATAAGCTTTTCCAAATCCCTTGTGGAAGAGAAAAAAACAGTAACTATAAAGGGCGTGGAAGATGAAGATATAAGTAAATTACCCTTCTGAGACCTCATCAAAGTATAGGCTTCCTACAACCTGATTTAACGATTCATTTACTTACTTCCAGGTATGGACTAAGCATCCACTATGAGTGACTCACTACATTATAGAGACATGAAAATAGTTTTCATATAGCTGAAAATATTTTTAATAGCTGATGTTAATATTACTTTATGTCCACAGCTGATCTGTTAAAGTTGCTCAGTTATAGACTTAAATACTTTAATTCATTTTGTGTCTGTTTCTTAAATGTCTTTATTGGTACATGCTTGCAGTTCATAATGACTGCATTCACCCTGAGGAGTTGACCCACGCGCATCGCGCATCTTAATTCTCTCTCTTCTCATTACCCTCTCCTCGACCCCTCCCTCATCTCTTGGTTACTTTCCCTTTTGCAAAGCAAGATGAAGGACAGATAACAGGAAACAGGGAGACAGATCTTTTGAAAATATTTTTTGAAAGCCTATAGTCCTTGTCCTTAGGGAGACAATGAAGAGGAATGGTTCAAAAATTTGGGGCCCTCTAGCAGCCAGTCATGATTTGAGACAGTGACCGCCCTGAGGTCCCATAGTTATCACAAAGCCAGAGCTCTTGAGCGTTTTCATAAGTGAGAGGAAAGGAATAGGTATTAGATTAATATGCTCTTTAGGTCCCGGGCCATGACTTCCAGTCTACTATCTTAAAAATTCCTTGTAATTCTTTTTTTTTTTTTTTTTTTTTTGCGGTACTGGGGATCGAACTCAGGACCCTGCGCTTGCTAGGCAAGCGCTTATTCCACTGAGCTATATCCCCAGCCCCTCCTTGTAATTCTTAACCAATTGTAGGCAAAACCTGCTCATAAAACATGTCAAGCTGACCGATTCATTTATTTTCTAACAGGCCAACCCTCATGACTCTCTGGTTTGGGATTTAGCTACTAGTTTTACTCTAGATTGATTCTTTGCCTCTTCCTAGGTCTCCATTCATAGCAGTTGGATAAATTTTATACCTATTTGTCAGGGAAAGCCAAAGTCTTCCAACCCTAGACACTCTCAACTTCTCATCCTGTCAAGGGTAACAATAAACGTAATCTGCCTTGTCAACCTTAGAGGCTTACATTCTGATCCATGGGATTTATTTCTGAGTGCTTTCTATGACTGTTTTACTGTCCTTGTTTGCTCGTCTTTGCCAGCAGAGGGCTCTGCACTCTTGCCACCAGGATTCATCCAACCAGGATATTTTGGTCTCTTTCTGCAAGAGTTGCCCTTTCCTACCTTCAACACTCCTGGTAAAGGTGTGGTTACTAATCCCATTCCCTTAGAACCTAGATTCCAAATAAGACGCTTAACTTGCTAATGCAAATGTTTGGGCACATGTAATTAAATAATAAATCTCTTTGGCTTGTCTAAGGTATAAGTGCCAGGTGCTCAAAACAAAAATGAAAGCGGTCTGTCCTTCTGTAGGTTCTTCTCTTGGGAATGTTAACTGTAGTTCTGTAGGTTAAATTTATATAGGTGTAGATGACTTTTCTGAAATATTCATATGCTGTTTCCCATTTACCTAATAAGAGATACATGAGCTCAAGTAACTTTCCTGGCAAATGATTTGTTGCAAAGTGCGAATACTCTTCTTGATAAACAGTCTATAAGGTTGACCTTTTTCTTTTTTTACATGGCAAAAGTAAAGCAGAATTTATTGACATTGAATATATTGTATGTACTTTGCCAGTTTAAAACTACATAAACTGCAAATTTTAGAGCCAGCTTAAAAATCTGTTTTGCATTTAGGTTTATTACCCCATATGTAACAATTTTAGACTTCAGGTTCTTAACCATCAAATCTTCCATACACTATCTCCCTATTCTTATTTTTTTTTTGTTGGGTATAGTAAATAATTCAGCAAAATTTTCCGGGAAGGTTCTTGGTGACTGTTCTTTCTTAACCCTTTGGTATCTAAGAATGTTTTGCAGTTAACTGCCTTCATGCACAAATACTGTCTTGGGAAAAAATACAATTTTTGGTTCAAAATGCTTTTCCCTTAATGTGCTGTAGATGTTGTTCTGATGCATTCTGGCATTTAGAATTATAAGAGAAAAAAATGCGAGGTCAGTCTGACTTTTTCCCCTTTATAGATAACCTGCTTTCTCCGTCTGGATATGTGCAAATTTTTTTTATCCTTAAAATCTAAAAAAGACATGAGGATATATCTAGGTGTTGCTTTCATCTCATTAAATTTTAAAGGTACCCTGTGGGCCTTCTTCATTTGTAGGCCTCCTTTGTTCTTAAATGCTGGACAGTTTTCTTGAATTGATTCCATAATCGCTGTTTCAGTTTCATTTGCTTTATGCTCTGTTTCAGGTATTTCTATTGTACACATATCATATCTCCTGGATAGTCCCTCTATATCTGTCTTTTTCTCTTTTTTTCTCATTTTAATTTCTTTGGCCTTTTCCTCTGCATTCTGTGAGAATTGCCCTTGTTTTCCACTTGCTGCAGTAATTTTATTTTATAACCAACCCTTCTTATGTGCTTCCTTTGAGTGGCGGGCCTTGATACGTTCCATGTGGTTTGCAGTTAAGCCCACCTGGGTAACAAAGCCTTTCATAATGCAGTCAATAATTTCTATAAGATTGCTGTAGACCAGTAGATTGTGGTGGTTTAGTACATCAGTACCAAGAAGAGGCATTTTTAAATTTACTTTGCTGTATTCCTTTCTTCTGAACTGTGCTCCTGTGATCTTTTCAATAACTCTTTGTAATGGGATCCAAAAATGTGGTCTCCCTAAGCACCAGAGGTGAACAACTTGCCATTTTTCTAAGTGGAAAATAAAAAAGTAAAAAGATGAACCTTTCCACATACTGTGGAGGAAAACATTTAGGTGTGACTTTAGTAATTGTCCGTTGATAGACCCACATCATTATCTTGATTGCTGCAAATGTCCGTGCTGAAAAATGAAAACACAGGTTGATCATGAGAGCCTCATGACCTCAACACAGCTCTGAAGGCTGAGGCCATCCCTCACCGATACTCCATATTTCATTTTTCTAGTCCTCCATGAACACCATCTGCCCTGCATTGCCCCAATACTCTGTCAAAGAGATATTGGCCTCTGATATTTAAAAAAGATATAATTTTTCATTGTCTTGTCTACCTTGTTGGGTGCTTCCATGCTTTTACAAAGAACAATTAAGTCATTCTTAAAACCAAAATAGGTTTTACCACACAGAAATACATAGCTTTTCTCTAGAGAAGTCTCTCTCACAGAAACTGGTTCTGCATCTGCTATTTCCCAAGATCTTTAAGCACCATGTTTACCCTCACAAACAGCCAGCACTAGTTGAAGCCACAGCCATTACAGAAGCTTCCAGAAGCTTTTAAAGAGCAGTAAGCGTTAACTGCTAATGAGCACCAGGAGGTATATTTAAGTGGGGGTGTTTTTTTTTTTTTATAATGCAGACATATTATGTGTCCATACTAAAATTGAGATGATATGAAGGTCTTCAAAAATATTGACCTTGGGAACTTCTCTATTGAGCAAGAGCACCTTGTATTGCAAGTGAGAGAAAATCTTTCTTAAAATTATTGAAACAACAAAGGCAAATTGTTGGCTCAGGCCTCGTGGAGCCCAAAGGTCTGGAGTGAGGGCTGGCTTTCAGAGAGGCTCAAGGGTAGCATAAACCAACTCTGTGCTGGCCTCATCCTCGGTCTCCACACCAAGATTTTGGGTGGTTCTAGAATTCTCATGATAGCAAGATATCTGTGGCAGTTTCAACACATCCCTCACAGTACTCCATCCAGGCAATGTCAAGTAGTTCCTGAAGCATGGAGAAGTTTTCCTATAAGCCCCAGCAGACCTTCCTCTGGCTGTCAGCTATGGCTGAGATCCACTCCTGAACAAATAACTGGTGCTTTAGGGATGGGAGTGGGGCCACCAGTGTTGTCCCCAGGGATAATCAAGATGAGAAATGGTTTGGGGCAGTGGGAACAACGTTTATTCAGTCTCTCTACCCTCTATGTATTTGCCCTAATTGTTCATATTCCCTGCTGTACCTGAGGAGCCCATGCTTATCTACACCAACATACTTTGGGTATTATCAATCTAGGGAGTCGCTGCCTCTGGCTTTTGTTATCTGCTACTACACACCCATGTGAGCTTACTCACAAGCAGCATCTTCTGGCCAAAATGTTAAACAGATAAGTTCAACTTCAGATATCCAGATCTGCTTCCCCAGAAGCATTTCAAATACTTGCGTATTTTTAAAGAACTCTTATCTTTTAAATATGCAAAGATTTTTTTTAATTTTAAAAAATAAAAGTACAAAAACATATTGACAAACAGACACCAATTAGCATAAAAAATAGTACAGTCACAACTAATCTATAGACAAGGTGATATGGTCTCAACAGTGGTTATTGCTTTATCCATTGATATCTTCGAAGTGTAAATATATGAACCCATATACAGACATGCAAATTTAGTCAGACAATTAATCCTCTCAACAA
>PVLD010010105.1:0-19522 GCA_004027595.1 Dinomys branickii | reverse complement strand
TATGCAAAGATTTTTACAGAAAAAAAAATGTCATGATATTCTAGAATGGCTTGAGGATACTTCATCTAAGGAGTGGAGTGGTATGGGTATAATGGAAATTAGGTGGAGCTGAATGTAGGTACGCATGAAGTCATTATATTAGTCTTTCTGCTTTGGAGTATATTTGGTATTTGTCCTGTGTTTGTCTTTTGGTCTTCATGGTCCCAAATGGCTCAACATCATATCACATATTGACCGGAAGGAAGAAAAGAGGGAGATATGCCACTCTTTTAAGAACGCAACCCAGAAGTCATAAATATCCCTTCCACTCAAATCCCACTGCCAAAGACTAAATCATATGAACAATCCAGCTGCAAGCAAGGCTAAGAAATATGTTGTCTTTTTGGGTAGCCGTACAGAAAGCTGAAGATTTTTTTCTCATCTTAATTTCTTTGGCCTTTTCCTCTGCATCCTGTGAGAATTTCCCTTGTTTTCCATTCAGTGCAGTAATTTTATTTTAATAGTGAGAAAGTATATATAGTGAGAAAGAAGAGATATTGAGAGGCAACTGAGTCGCTGGCTCATTCTGCTCTTCTAGTTACCCAAATATCCATATGCATCTTTCTTTCCATACATTTTTTTTTCCTCTCTGTGTGCAGAGATCACCAAAGTCCTGTTCAGTTTCTGCATCCAGAAAGTTTAGAGTCACTGGTTAATTCTTAGTCTATTTTATAATGTACACATATGACACCTCATGGTGCGGAAGGTTATAAATTAAAAGATGAAGTATCTGTTTTCAATCTTCCTTTCAGAAATCTAACAATAGAAATGAGAAAGCCACCCTCTTCTGTTGAGGGAGAGAAGGTCTTCTTATATTGTGTCCAGGTTGGTCTCAAACTCCTCCCTCAGCCTATCAAGTGTTGGGACTACAAGCAGACTATAAATACACATCACTGCACCTGGCTACTATTCTATTTTTTAAATCTATCTTTGAAGAGAAAATGGGAAACAAGGAAGCCTCTGGTTCACCGCAATCACCATCAAATCCTGCAGAGCAACAATTGTGAAAACTCCCTGCCCTATGGTAGTGTAATAAATTCCTAGGTTGTCTCACCAGGCAGTTCCTTTTTTTTGGTTCTGTGAATCAAACTCAGGACCTCATGCTTGTCAGGCAGGCACTGCACCACTGAGCTATGTCCCTGTCCCTCACTTGGCAGGGGTGTGAGTGGGAGACGCAGAGACCTCCTTTCTCCAAAATCCTTGTCTCTTCCTTTTCATGACTCTAGCATTTCTCCCATGGGAAGTTGTTCCTGCTCATTTGTTTCTCTGGCTAGATATAAAGAAAACTTTGTAGAATACAAAGGCCCTACTTGGGGCAGCTTAGTTTTCAAAGGGGGCATCTATGGCTCTGGTTTAGAGGCATTTGTGCAAGTAATCACATAGCCAGAGGATTCCTGTCAGGTCTTTCTAAGTCTAGAGTATTTCATGGGAAAGAGATGGAAACAGATATTCCCTAAAGATACCTGAGAGGAAAACAACTTGCCAACACTTGGATTTTAGATCACTGAGAACCATTTCAGACTTGTGACTTCCAGAATCAAAAGATAATTAATTTGTGTTGTCTGAAGCAATATGGTTTGTGGTAATTTGTTATAGCATCAGTAACAAATTGATATAGAGCCTTCTACCTGTTAACACAGGGAACCTATGATGCCACTGAAGCCGAAGGAAGAAAGCTGGGAAGGTAAGGAGAGGCCTGTCGGTGACAGCTCTGCTCCTGATCCTCTGAACGCTCCTTTATTTTGTCCTTTTGAGACAAGGTCTCGCTTTGCAGTTCAGGCTGGCCTTGAGCTCATTTTGTAGCCCAGGCTGGTCTTGAACTCGCAATGGTCCTCCTGCCTCAGCCTCCTGAGATTGATGAGATTACAGGTGTGTGTCACCACACTCGGTGTCTTGGTTACTTTTCTCTTGTTGCTGAGACAAAATACCCAGTGCCCAAAATGAAGGAAGGAAAGGTTTATTTAGCTTACAGTTTGTGGAGGTTTCAGTCCATACTTGGCTGGTTCTGAGGCAGAGTGGAACATGGTAGAGGGTAAGCGTTTATGGCAGCAGAGCATAGCAAAAACAACCAGCAAAAGGGAGGAATGGTCGGCAAGCAGCCTCTTTCTACCTCCCTTACATTATAAACAGGCTGCCCCCACCCAGGGGGTGGATAGCACTCACACAATCTCCATGTCCTTCTCTTCCACAGGCTCAGGATGTATACAAAGTAAGCACGGTGGCTTCCTGCTGAGTCGCTCAGCCAAACCTCTAGACTCCCAAAGTTGACACAATGTATGCACTGTAACACCCTGCTACCTGCTAACA
Source organism: Dinomys branickii (assembly GCA_004027595.1). Lineage (NCBI taxonomy): Eukaryota > Metazoa > Chordata > Mammalia > Rodentia > Dinomyidae > Dinomys > Dinomys branickii. Next base: position 17,176 of record PVLD010010105.1, on the reverse strand, counting down.
CACCTTCTTGTTCCTTATGAAGGGTAGCCTGATCAAGCTGGCATAACAACTTCGAGCCACACACATGGGTAGCCCCAAATTTTGGAGTTTACCAAGTCTGTCTTTTTGCTCCAATCTTTTATTCCTGACTTTCTGATTCCTAGTGTAGTCTCTGCCCGTGTCCCATGCCCACAGTCTGAGGTTCCTGAATTCTCTCTACCAACTCCCTCAGCTCAGCCCTGATTTAGCTCCGTTCTCAGTCCTGGTGCTTATTCTTGTGAGATTCTCGATCTCGTCTAACTAACAGGTTCCCCTTACTACTCTGATTCTGTAGCACTCCCGTGACCTGGCTGGTCCTTAGGACTGAACACAGGGAGCAGAGATTTGGGGAAGGATGTCATGATTGGGAGACTATACTATCAAGGATTTAGCATCCAGTAAACCACAAATATCACCCATAAAATACAGAAAAAGCAAAAATAAGACAAATTAAACCTATAAAATCTGTGAAAATAAAAAATTTAATAGGCTTCTTAAGATTATAAAACAGAAATAAGCCAGAGGTTTAGCTCAGTGGTATAAGTGCCTGCCGGGCAAGCACAAGGTCCTGAGTTTGATTACCAGTATCAAAACAAGAATAAAATAAAACAGAAAGAAATGTCCTATCTGCATAGCCTTCCTAAGAAGACCAACTATATTATAAAGAACATAGTCAGCAATTAAATTCAACATTATTAAACGATTAATTTTATTTTCCAGGGAAGATATGATTGTAGCAGAAAATGGTCCCCCAGCCAGTATACGTGTTTCTGTTAGTTGTCCAGGTAGCCTCCAGTTTATTTCAGTTCCTGTTACAGTTCCTGTTAGTTCTGTTTCTTAGAAATGGCTGGTCATGGCAACACATAGCTGGTCACAGTGATGCATAGCTGCTCACTATGACACATATTGTAAGAACCAATCAAAGACAGCCAAGTGCTCTGCTTCTTGCTTGCCAATCCCATAAAAACCTCTCTCCTTGAGCCTTCAAGGCCTGACATTTTCTAGAGGTCAGTGCCTATCAGTGTTAAGTAAATACATTGATTTATTTATTTGTTACCAAGAATCAAACTCAGTATCTTGTGCTGTCAAGCAGGCACTGTGCCACGAAGCTATGTCCCCAGCCCCCAAGTCAGTGTCAAATCAATCTGCCTTCAAATCCTGGGTGACATTTCAGTGTTTCTGTTTGCTGTTGCATGCTAATTACATAAATATTAAATATTAATTCCTAGACATTCAATTAATGCTTTGCTGCTAGGTTTCTTGTATTTAGTGTGATTCTGATGCAAATCTAGGGGACCCAAGATTCATTTCAGTGTATTACAAAAAATAGTAGTTGTAGTATCTACAAGTGAAAAATTCTAAACCCCTTGTATGTTCAATGAGAATGATAGCTAATGAAATTATGCACAGAATTAAAATATTTGGTCATTCAGATTTATCTTTAGAAAAAAATTTAATAAGAAATTGCTTATTTATGGGAAGTGAAAAAAGCAAGATGAAAAATGATACGTAGTAATATTTTAACTATAAAATATACATTGAGAAATATTAGAGTAAATCAGAATAGGTAATAATTATGCTTTAATGCAGTATACACGGATAAATGTTGGTATAGGAAGGTATTTACATTATATTCATAGTTGAAAAGGGAATGGACATTTTGATGCCATTTAAAAAAATTAAATGTATATTTATACATATCCATTAAAATATCTGGAAGGGTATATATGAAATGTTAGTAGGGCTATATCTAGATATAAGGCTAAGTTTTATTTTTCCTTTTTGCTTTCAAAATTGTCCACATTTCTGTATAATTATTATATGTTCATTTCCTATGAAAGATAAATACATGGTCATTTCCAGTTGGGAAAAAAGCAAAGGAAATATTCAAAATAATAACCAACGTATTATAAGTAACAATAATTTCTTTTCTTTTATCTTACGCTTTTTTCCAGTGCTGGAAGTTAAACCTAGTGCCTTGCACATGCTCGGCAAGTACTCTACCATTACAGCCCAGCACTATGCTGTGTGTAACAGCCGTGCATAGTGGCCCATGCCTGTAAACCCAACATTTGTGAAAATGAGGCAGGAGGATAATGAGTTTGATACCCGGACTACATAGTGAGTCCAATGCCAGACTGGACTATATATGAGACCCTATTTCAAAAGGAGAAGAAGAAAGAGGAGGAGGAGAATTGGCAGAGGAAGACGGAGAAGGAGAAGGAGGAGGAGGACGAGGGAAGGGAGAGACGGAAGAGGGAGGGGAGAGAAAGGAGACATACTTAGCTTTATTTTTGTTAATGGTTTCTATTCCTTAAATTCTCCTTAATCTGATACTGATGTGGCTTACCACCTTAGCTTGGCTGGCACTTGCTTACTACATTTTTCCTATCCTCCTTCCCTCTCCTTTTGTCATTGGTTTTAATATGGAGTCTTGCTATGTTACCTAGGCTGGCTTTCAATTCCTAGATTTCAATGATCCTCTTGCTTTAGCCTCCCAACTAGTTGGACTAGAGGTGTGCCCCACTGTGCCTGCGTCTCTTCAATTTCAAGTCTTTGTTTAGGTATGTCTATCATATAATTTTAAGATTGTATTTATGGATTCTGAGAATCAGTTTTTTAGTTGGTGAGTTTATTTTAATGGACATTTTTTATGTTCTAGTAGATTTTTACACAGATAACCATCATCTTTGTTTTGTATTTACATTTCTGTTTTTCTTTTCTCCTTTTTGGGTTTGCAATAGATTTGCAAACATTTCCATCATCTCATCTTTTTTTCACCAGCGTGAAGGTTATATATTTTTTCTCTGGTTTTGGAGATTAGCTTTAGTTTTTTTGAATAGTAGATTATGGTTTATATCTGGATGTCCCCCTGAAGCCTCATGTGCTCATAAGTGGGGCTTTTGGGAGGCCAGATCATGGTGGCTGATACTCATCAGCGAATTAGTCCATGGATGACTTTACAGCTAAAGGTGATGTTAGGAACTGAAGTCTGGTCATAGGAGGTGGGTCACTGGGGGTGTGATCTGGAAAGATCTGTCTCCTTCCCTTCTCCCTTGATCTAGCTCCGTCATGCCTACCATGCCATCAGCAATTCTTCTCCGTCATGATCCTCTGCCATGTAGCCCTTCCTTGCAGGCAGCCAAGATTATGGACAGAAACCTCTACAAACTATGAGTCAAAATAAATCCCTCCTTCCTTTCAGCTATGAGTGTTGGGTATTCAGTCCCAGAGATGAGAAAGTAACCAAGACAGCATATTTATGGGCCAGGCATGGTGGTGCATGCTTGTAATCCTAGCACTTGGGAGACTGAGGTAGGAGGATTACTGTAAGTTCAAGACCAGTCTGGACTATAAAGCAAATTCAAGGTCAGCCTGAAGTGCATAGTGAGACCCTGTCTCAAAAAGACCAAAAAAAAAAAAGAGGACAGCATATATAACTATTTTTTTCTGATAGTCTGAAATTATTCAACAGTTGTATCATACCCTCGAAACTGAACCTTAACACAGGCTATTTCTATGTATTCCACCATCTTCAGCATGCTAGCTTCTGATTACATGTTTATTATCTCACAGTTGCAATATAGTTCCATAGCTCCATTAGGGAACAAGTTTATGTACAAAGAAAACACAAAAGGAAGTGAAAAGATAAAGATTATATCTGTCCTATTTATTAGGAAAGCAAAAATATTCCCATTTGCTACTAATAGAATTTTGACTAGGTTGCACTGGCCAGAATCAAGTCCCATAGCTATCCTAGCTGCAGAGTGGGCCAGCAAGGGAAAGAAGCATCTGTGTTTGTCAATAGATCAGAATTCTTCTTTGTACAAGGCTTGAAAAGAGCTCAGTGTGAGGTAGTAAAATAAATACATTCTAAGATCTGGAACAAGTCACTTTCTTCTAGTGTGTGTGTGTGTGTGTGTGTGTGTGTGTGTGTGCGCGTGCACACACATGTGCGTGCATGCCAGGAATCAAACTCAGGACCTTGTACTTGCCAGGCAGATGTTGTACCACTGAGCTGTATCCATGGCCTCACTTTCTTCATGGTGACACATAGCTGGTCACTACGATGCATATTGTAAGAACCAATCAAAGACAGCCAAGTACTCTGCCTCTTGCTTGCAAACTTCATTAAAACCTCCCTTCCTGAGCTTTTGTGGCCTGACATTTTCTACAGGTCAGTGTCCATTGATGTAAAAAAATCTGCCTCCAGATCTGGGTGACATTTTGGTGTTTCTGTTTGCTGTCTCATCTGGTGCACTGGCTGGGAAGACTGAACATGCTGACCTCTTCGGTCACCTCCTGTGGCCCTTGCAGATGGAGCAAGGACCTGTACAAGTCATGACAGGAAGGCGCACCCTTGAGATTTCCTGAGCTCCCCTCAAAGGTCCAGAGGAGGGTTCCCAGCTCCACATCCGAGTGGCTGCACATCGGACCCAAAAGGGAGGAGAGCGCAGGCCGCCTGCCAGCTTCCGCCTGCTCGCCTCCGCCTGCCCGCCTCCTTGCCGCCAGACATGCAGTTTCAGTCTGTGCCTGCTCAGTTTGAGCAGAAGGAGAGCTTGATCAGCTCTCATGAGTCTGGCCTCCTCATGGTTTGGGGGAGGGACTGTTTTAACCTCTGCGTGTCTGTTGAATGAGTGTCTGTTTATAACAGAGAGTGAAAGCAATGAACTGTTCTGTCTGTGCTCTATGGTGAGGAGGTGGAATTCCTGTCCAAACTACAGAGCTTGATTGGGTCATAACCTGGGGTTCTGTGGATGCATCAAATAAGGCCAAAACAGAGAACACACTGATACTGCCCCATAGTGCCAATGGTCCCAACATTGCCGAGAGGCAAGCAGCCAGGCAGGCATCTGAATGGTGTCTTTCTCTGAGGGGCACCCACCCTTTGTCTGTTGTGCCATCATTCAAGGGTAGACAACACACACATAGGGAGACAGAAATGGGAACTAATTAGTCCAAACTCACAGTCCCTGACTGCAGCCCCAAGAACTTTAAAAAGGACTTTTCTGGTGATTACAGAGTTAAAATGAAATCAAACTGCTGCAAGACACCCTAAGACGCCCTGCTCCCTGAGCCTAAATGAAGACCTGAGAATTCTGCCTTGCCAGATGCTGCTATAGCTCCCACCAGGCCAGTCCTCCAGCCACCAAAAAGAAACAAAGCACACCAGCCAAGTGTTTCTCAAAGATATTAAAGAGGCGGGCAAAAGCCCATAACCATGTTAAAGTTACTATTGCTACCCAGAAGCCTGATAAAAGCCCTTCAGGCTTTTATGAGAAACTCTGTAAAGCCTGCAGGGTCTACACCACTTTGACCCTAAGACCCCTAAAAATCTACAGAGATAAATGCAGCTTTCCTTGCACAAGAAGCACTTGATATCTACAACAAAACACAGTCTGATAGATGACCATGCCCTCCGGCCAAAGACCAGTATGTGAGTTACAAGGACTATGGACACTGAAATAAATAAATAAATAAATAAATATCCATTCAAATTAAAAGACAAGGACTCTCAAAAGCTTCAATGTGGATGAAATGACAACCTTTCATCAGTCTGGCAAAGCTCAGACTGGGCCAGATTGGGCACCCTTCTTTAACTGGGCCACTGGGAACCCACAGTCCATGTCTGTATTGGGGGCCAAGCTATGACTTTCTTGGTAGACAATTGAACAGAACTCTTTGTAGTTACCCAAAAGTCCCCTCTGTCAGAAAAAGGTTACTATCACCAGGGCAACTAGGACTCTGGCCTCGCACCTTCTGCCAGGCAGGAACTTGTAGCCTAAGAGGACACCTGACCAAACATGTATTCCTTGTATAAGCCAACCCCCATGCTGCTTCTGGGAAGACACCTCTTCTTCAAATTAGCAGCAGCTGTCTCCCTCACACCAAGCCAGTCAGCCTCGCTTTCCTTTAACCCTGCACCTTCAATGTTGGTTCTAACTCTGACTATTCCCTGAGAGAAAGAATGATGCCTATATCAGCCTGAGACAGATAACCACAATCCTGAAATTTTGAAAACTCTCCTCCCAGAGGTATGGACTGAAGACTCACCTCTGGGCCTGACCATCAACCATGCTCCCATATTCTGTTGCAGGAAGCACAAACAGGCCTCCAGCCATGTAAAGCTGAGAGAGCCTATTTCTGTCCCTTCCAGCTCCACAACCCCATTTCCTACTTGCCATCAAGGTCCTCTGAAAAAGAGTGAGGCTTCCAAAAAGAAGGAGGGGGAGGAGGAGGAGGAGAAGGAAAAGGAGGAGGAAGAGGAAGAGGAGAAAAGAAAAGAATGAGGCTGGAAAACTGTGAAATGTTTATAGACTGTCAAAGTGCTAAAATACACCTCTTCTGCTTGTAAACAACAACAACCGCCTAGTGGGGAATATCATCCAATTCAAGGTCTCTGAACTGTCAATATCGCCATGGTTGTCTTCCATTCTGTAGTCCCAGACCTCAGTCTTCTGCCACCCATACCTGCCCGGACCTAAACAATGCTTTCTTTTGCCTTCAGTTGGCTCCTGTCAGCCAGCCCCTCTTTTCCTTTAAATGAAAAGACCCCAGTTCTGAACTCAAAAGTCAACTGACCTGGACTCAATTTCCCAGAGGCTGAAAAACTTGTTTACCCTGTTTGGAGACACTCTCACGGCTGGCCTCACTAAATTTCACAGCACAAAATCACTGCTCTTCTGCATAGTGACACCCAAGCTGGCCACTGGAAAGAACAAAAGCTGTGCTGCAATGTCTGGTAGAAACTGGGCACAAGATACCTTGGAAAAAGACATAAATCTACAGACAAATAAATATAAGTCCCTCTCTATAGCCCCAGTCTCAGGAATTCCAGATGCAACTGAAATTCAACTTGTTTGTTGATAAATGATGACATGTGGCTTCAAAGATGCTTACTTAAACTGTGAGCCCCTGAGAGTGCCCAGTAGTCTACCCGTGCAAACATTTGGATCCAGTCACTAAGGGCTGCCTCCCCCTTTGCCTCCGAACTCTAATATCCACTGTCCCTCTGGTCAAAAGACTGACAAGCTTGCCTTAAGTCAAAACCTAGCTGTTTAGGTGCCATCTGAATAACTATGGCTCTAGCAACTGGGTCACACAGCACCAAGAGCTCTTATGAAAACAAAATGCTCACTTGACCCTTGTGGCAATAAAGCCATTCATACTTCCATGTACCTGCCCACCAGCATGAGCCCACCAAACCATGACTGCCTGCCTGGCACTGACTGATGAACTGTTCTCGAGCCCAACAGACTTAAAAGTGAAACCCCTGACAGATACTCAGTAAACCTTGTTTATGGACGGAAGTAGCTCTGTGAGGAATGGAGTCTGACAGGCTAGAGACGCTGTGGTCACCTTGGACAAAGTAATTTTGGTTGAGGCTCTCCCACAGGGATGGTCTGCACAACAAACTAAACTTTGGACTCTCATATTGGCCCTCAGTTGGTCTGAAAATGAAAAGGTCTGCTGATTTCTGCTGCTGTTTGAAAACCCACCAAAATCATAAAACATCCTGAGCATCCCCCCAAAGCCATAACATCCCATGCCTAGCCAGCATCTACTCCACTGTCTGCCAGCAATGTCAAAACTCTGCTCAAAATAATCCAGCCCAGAGTCCTAAACTCCTGCTAGGGATACAATTGACTGAAACATCACCCTTTAAAAACCTAAAGTAAAGCCTTATAAGGGCTACCAATGTCTACTGGTGCTTATATGTACCTGCTCAGGTGGACCCACACTGAGAGGACAACAGAAGTTTGCAGGACCCTAATGTGATAAAATGCCTATGTTTGTGGAAATACCACATATAGGCCACAAAGCTCTAAAAAAATTTTAAAAAATAACTTCTTTAGGAATAACTTTTTTACCCTACAGGAACAGATTGTAAGCAGCTCCATAAAAATTTAGGTGAAAGACCAGCCATATCTGTAGACACTTCTGTACGTATTAACTCCCTTCCAGACAATTGCTTGATCATTAACCTGGGCCAGACAGCCCCTCTAAAGCTCACGCTGAAGAGATGATGAACTGAAAGACCTGCTCTGATCAGTCCAGACACTGACCAGTCCAGGCTTCAGGCTGAAGCCTGCAGACAGTATTCACAGGATTGCTCCATAGCTCAGTGCATTATTCCCCTTGATTTTTGTGCCTTTTCAGTCCACTTACCCGAGTCCTTGCTTCCATTTTAGCTTGAGTATGTATCTGGTGGACCCCACTCTCCTGCTAGCTGTGGTTTTTGCATTGCCCCAAGAGAAGAAAAAACAACCAATAATGCCCTTCCCCATATTCTACAATTAATCAAAAACTGTGAACTAAATAACCTTTCCTTCCTTAATTTTGGGCATTGAATATTTTGTCTCAGCAAGAAGAGAAAATTAACCAAGACAGAATTTGGTACCAGAGAATTGGGGTCGTTGCTGTGACTATACCTGACCATGTGGTCCAAGAGCCTTTGGGAATGGCTTGTGAGCGAGTTTGGAAAGGCTCAGAGATGTCACCACAAAGAGTACAGCTGGAGCACCTTTGGACGTTCTGTATGGAAGATTCTGGTCAGAGCTCAAAAGACCAGAAGGCCGAAAGAAATCCTGTTGATAAAGACTTTGCTTGGGAGGTTTCTGCTAGGAAGAGGAACTGCATTGGTGTATATTATGTGTATCTTCTAGCTTAGCAAAACGTTTGTCTGCACTTTGTTCATGTCCAGAGACTTCGCCTGAGACTGAGATTAAGGGTGGCAGACTAAGACTGCAGAAGAGATTTCAAAGTAGTCTAATATTGGGCCAGTGGCATGGCTATGTTGGGGGCTTTTAACCAGATTTATGTTGAGAATCAAGAGCAAAGGGCCTGGAAAGATGATTTGAAATGTTGTGAGTTTGGCCAGAAAAAAACCTCCAGTAAAACTGTTGACTGCAAAGATAGAGCTTAGGAGATCTTGACTGCTGAGAAGGGACAGAAGAATAGAAAACACGGCCTGAGGACACCACAGGAAGCAACAAGTCTCCACTCTTCGCAGCCTCAATACTGCAAAAGTGACAGACTTTGCTTTGAGGAGAGAGCCACAGAGCGCTATGTTTTACAATGGTGGTGGCTGCCGAACCAGGTTCCAAAATGCCGGTGGCTGCACCAGGTTCCAGAATGGTGGTGGCATAGAGAATTTGTTCGTCAGAATCAGGTTCAGAGATCTCTGCAACACAGGCACTTGACTCCTACAGTCAAGAGAGAAGAAAGTCTTGCGACTGCTCTGCGGACAGCAGATCTTGGCATCGTTCACATAGCACTGGTTTTAGATGCATGCAGAATGCAAGAGTTATGGGGTTAAAGAGGCTTCTACCTCGATTTCAGAAGGCCTGGGAGGCCCGGCAGTGTGCCCCTGAGAGGTCTGAGTGGGAAGCTGTGAGAATGAAGCCAAAGGTGCAGTGGAGACCCCAGAGCTTTGAAGAAGACAGGGACATGGATTGTCTAAGGAAAGCTGCAAGGAGAGAGCAAAGCAGGCCTAAAAGTGAAGCCATGGGAGCTAAAACCACCAGAAGTGCCACGGAGGCAGAGCCACATGGAGCTCCCAATTTGCCGTAGATTATCTCAGACGTTACATGTGGAACTGCAGGACTTAATGTTCGTCCTGGTGGATTTTGAACTTGCTTTGGTTCCAATCCTTTGTATCCCTCTGTTTATATCTTTTTTTTGTCTTTTGAGACAGGGTCTCACTATGCAGTTCAGGCTGGTCTTGAGCTCACTTTGTAGCCCAGGCTGGTCTCGAACTCACAATGATCCTCCTGCCTCAGCCTCCTGAGTGCTAGGATTACAGGTGTGCACCACCATGCCTGGCTGTTTGTACCTTTTGGAATGGTAATGTTTATCATGTGCCACTGAATGTTGGAAGTGTTTAATTTCATTTGTACAGGGGGTTACAGCTAAGAGTTTGCCTTATATCTCAGAGGAGACTTGGACTTTTCAGCCAAGTTGAAACTGTTAGGGCTTTGGCAACTCTTAGAGATGGACTAAAATGCCTTTTGCATAAAGGCATGTGCAGGAGTCTTTGCAGGACCAGGGGTGGAATGCTATAGTTTGTGTCTAGATGTCTCTCCAAGGCCTTGTGCAGTCATGGGTGGGCTTCTAGGATTTGTGATTGATTCATGGTGCAATGTTGGGATTATGGGTGTGAGGGTTACATCCAGCCTGGGGCAGGCAGCCTGAACACAATATACGGGAGGGAAAGAGGCTTGCTCCTGGTGCGTTTGCTGTTTTCTGCCACCATGAACTGTTGCCCTCTGCCATGAGACACTCTGCCTTGGATCCAGCTAAGTATAGACTAAAGCCTCCACGAACTGTGAACTGAAGAACCTTTCCTTCCTTAATTTTGGGTGTCAGGTATTTCATCTCAGCAACGAGAGAAAACTAACTCAGACAATACTAAAACAGAAATGATCTGCTGAAAGATAAAACAGGTAAAATTCTGGAAGACGTGGGCATAGGCCAGGACTTTCTAAACAGAAGCGCTAAGAGAAATGGCATGAAGAGTAACAAACGGAGCTGTATCAAATTAAAAGGCCTCTGTGCGGCAAAGGCAGCAACAGAGTAAAGAGGTAACCTAGAGAATGCGGAGGAGTGAGCTGCTGCTGTGCCTCTGACCGGTGTGCGAGGCGCGCAGGACCCCAGGCGCCCTCTGCGGCCTCAGTGGCTACTCACCACACCCATAGTGTGTCTGCGGGTGCCGGGCTGAACCCCGGACATCTTTAGGAGCCCCAGTGAGCCACTGCAACGCCTCCTCCTCTCGTGTGGGAGGCGTGTGGAGCCCTGGACAATTTCTGGGGCCTAGGTGATTGCTCCCAGAACAGCCTGCACCCCCCTGGAAGCCCAGCTGAAACCTAGACAGAGTCAGCAGCCTCAGGGAGTCCACCCTCACCCCTCCTCTACCAGCATGGGAAGCATGCTCGTCCCGGGCAATATCTAAAGCCTTGGTAACCATGACCTGCACCCGCCCCCCCGCATTCTTGTGGGAGCTGGGCTGAATCCCAGACAGCTTCAGGAACTCCAATGAGCCTCCTCAGCCCTCCCACACACACCTGGGAGCCAACTGGATTCAAGGAAGTTTGGGAGCATTTGGGACCCCTCCTTGCCACCACTCACCAGCACAGGAGCTGCACTGAGCACTGGGGATCTTCAGACACTCGCCCTGCCACTCCATACAATCAGGAGAGCGAGGCTGTGCTCCAGGGAACCCCTGGATCTTCAACAGTGATAAAACAAAGGAGCTAAATGCAATCCCAGACCTCCACACCACCCAAAACAAGTCCAGGAGACATCAACACAGAAGAGCCTGAAAGTCATACACCTGAAATTTCTGAAATGATAGCAACTGAAGTACAGAAACAACTCCATCAGGCCACAGGAGATACCGGATCAGAAACAACGTCTCAAGTAAAAGAAGAAAATGACAACAATAATGAAAGAAGTATTCAGCATATCCAAAGATGACACTGATAAGAAAATAGAACAGCATAGACAACCCCTGGAAACCTTGAGTGAACAAAATAGATAAGAACTACAATGTATGAAACAGATTCAAACAGATACCCAGGAAATTAAAAATTCATTGAAAGCCAGCAAAATCACCTGAACAAAGCTGAAGACTTTCAGTTCTTGAAGACAGCATTGCCACTAACAAACGTGAAAGGAGGGATCTCTTAAAAACAACAAAGAACCAGGAAATAACAATTCAACAACTGCATGATGAAGTAAACAAAAACAGTGCCAGATTAATAGGCATCAATGAAATAGCAGGTGTCAACATAAATGACATAAAAAGACTATTTGCAGAAGTAATAGCAGAAAATTTCCCAAGCATGGAAAAAGAATCAGACATACAGTTAAGTAAAGCATATAGAACTCCAGTTAATCATAACCAAAATAAATCTACACCCAGATGTATAGTGATCAAGATCCCAGAAACTCAACAAAAGATCAAAATACTAAAAGCTGTTAGAGAAAACAAACAGATCTCCTACAAAGGAAAGCCCATCAGAATCATGTTAGATTTCTCAACACAAACTATCAAGTTAAGAAGAGCTTGGAGTGAAATAATCCAGGTCCTAAAAGAAAACAACCTCCAACCCAGATTGATGTACCCCGAAAAACTACCCTTCAAATTTAATGGAGAAATAAAATATTTTCATGGTAAAGAACAACTGAAGAAATTAATGAGCACCAAACCAACCCTTCAAAGTGTATTAAACTATATTCTACAAAGAGATAAAACAGATCACAACTTCAAGAACAACAACAGAAAGGAGCCACCAACCAGAGCAAGCAATTAAACAGAGGAAAAAAAGAGGATCCAACTGCAGGAAAATAACATGATAAAGATAAGCCTGTACAGATCAGTTAAAACCATCAGTGTAAACTGTCTCAATGCACCAATCAAAAGAAGCAGACTAGCAGAGTGGATCAAGAAACAAAATCCAACTTTATGCTGTATACAAGAAACACATTTAACTCAAAAGGAAATTCATAGACTGAAAATTAAAGGATGGAAAACAATACTCCATGTGACAGGAACCCAGAAAAAAGCGGGTGTCACTATTCTGTTTGTAGACAATGGGAACTTCAAAGCAAGAACAATCAAAAGAGATAAAGAAGGTCACTACCCACTTGTGAGGGGAAAGCTTCAAGAAAAAAGATAACAATCATAAATATCTATGCACCAAATATAGGAGCACCCAACTATATAAGACAAATTTTAACAGACATGAAAAATGAAATAAGCAGCAACACAATCATAACAGAAGACTTTAACACATGATTATCACAAAGAGATAGATCCACTACACTAAAAATCAGGAAATAAATAAGAGAACTTAAACTTGTGAACATATAGACTTACTAGATCTTTACAGTGTTCCATCCAACAGCATTAGAATACACATTCTTCTCAGCTGCACATGGGACATTCTCTAAAATAGACCATATGCTAGCACATAGAACATATTTAAACAAATGTAAAGGAATTGAAATTATCACATGTATACTATCAGACCCTAGTGCAATGAAATTGGAAATTAGTGACAAAAGAAAACACAAAAACTCCATAAATACTTGGAAATTAAATAACACCCTCCTGAACCCCTATTGGCCGCAGATGAAATCAAAGTAGAAATTAAACATTGTTTACAGTCAACTGAGAATGTAGATACAACCTACAGGAACCTGTGGGATGCAATGAAAGCAGTCCTCAGAGGGAAATTTATAGCAGTGAATTCCCACCACAGGAAAACAGAACAAGCACAAATAAACAATCTTATACTGCACCTCAAGTTCCCACAAAAAGAAGAGCAAGTCAAACCCAAAGCCCAAAGAAGACAGGAAATTATAATGCTCAGGGCAGAAATAACACAATGGAAACTAAAAAAAGTACAAAGAATTAATGAATTGAAGAGTTGCTTCTTTGAAAGAATAAATAAAATAAAGCCCCAGCCAAACTTATCAAAAAAAGGAAAGAAAAAACTGAAATTCATGCAATAAGGAATGAAAGGGGAAATCACGACAGATCTTATAGATAGTCAGAAGACTATCAGTACCTACCTTGAAAAGCTTTACTATCAGAGAATGGAAAACACAGAGGAAATGGACACATTTCTAGATACATATGAATTACATATGAAGAAGATATAAAAATCCTGAGTAACTCAATATCAGCTAGTAAACTTGAGAATGTAATAAAAAACTTGCCAATGAAGAAAAGCACAGGTCCTAATGGATTTACAGCTGAATTCTATGAGAAATTTAGAGAAGATTTAACACCAATTCTTCTCAAACTCTTTAATGGAACTGAAATGGAAGGAATTGTCCCCAACTGATTCTTGGAGGCAAGTATTATCCTGATACCGAAGCCAGAGAAAGACCCAAACAAAAAAGAAAACTACAGGCCGGTCTCCCTCATAAATATAGCTGCAAAAGTTCTCAATAAAATACTAGCAAGCAGAATACAACAAATCATCAAGATTATACACCATGACCAAGTGGGATTCATCTGAGGAATGCAGGGATGGTTCAATATACACTAATCAATTAATGTAATACACCATGTCAATAGAGCCAAAGACAAAAATCACATGATCATCTCCATTGATGCATAAAAAGCTTTTGATAAAGTCCAACATTCATGATAAAAACCCTACAAAAAATAGGAATACATGGCCTTTACCTCAAGCTGACCAAAGCCATCTAGGATAAAACAATGGCTAACATCATACTATATGGTCAAAAATTGAAAATTTTCACTTTAAAATCAGGAACAAGACAAAGATGTCCACACCACTCCTGTTCAATATACTTCTGGAAATATTAGCAAGTGCTGTTAGACACGAGAGAGAAATAAAAGGAATGAGGATAGGAAAGGAATAAATGAAGTTTTCATTATTCACAGATGATGTGACACTCTACATAGAAGACCCCCCAAACTCCACCAAAAGGCTTATGGATTTAAAAATCAAATTCAGTAGCATAGCTGGATTAAAAAGTCAACACCAAAAAATCAATAGCATTCCTGTACACAAGCAACAAACAGACTGAGAGAGAAATTAGGGAAACCACACCTTTCACAATAGCATCTAAAAAGATGAAATACTTAGGAATCAGTCTAACAAAAGAAGTAAAAGATCTGTACAGTGAAAATCACAGTGCTCTGAAAAAAGAGATCAAAGAGGATATCAGAAAATGGAAAGATATTTCTTGCTCATGGATAGGAAGAACCAACATTGTGAAAATGGCCATACTCTCCAAATTGTTCTACAGATTCAATGCAATCCCAGTTAAAATACCAACAGTATACCTCACAGGTCTAGAGAAAACATTCCTAAAGTTCATTCCTAGAAGAGGCCTAGAATAGCAAAATCAGTCCTAGAAAACGGGAAACTCAAGAGGCATCACAATTCCTGATTTGAAATTATATTACAAAGCTATTGTGATAGAATCAGCAAGGTACTGACACAAAAATAGATGTGAAGATCAATGGAACAGATTAGTAGATACAGACACAAGTACAAATACACTCAGCCACCTTATCTTTCACAAAGGGGCCAAATATGTTCAATGGAAGAAAGATAGTCTCTTTAATAAACAGTGGTGGAAAAACTGGCTTTCCACATGGTGAAGACTAAAACTAGACCCGTGTCTTTGACCATGCACTAAATTAAAGTAAAAAATGAATCAAAGATCTAAATATTAAAACAGAACTACTAAAGTTATTGGAAGAGAAACAAGGTAAAAATCTTAAAGACATAAGGGTAGGCAGAGAGTACATGAACAAAAACCAAACTGCATAGGAAATACTTCAAAGAATCAACAAGTGGGATCTCATCTTATTGAAAAGTTTTTGCATATCTAAAGAAATCACCGACAGAGAAAAAAGGAAACCCATGAATTGGGAAAAATTTTAGCCAACTGCCCCTCAGACAAAGGACTTCTATCTAGGACATATAAGGAATTAAAAAAA
Organism: Dinomys branickii; assembly: GCA_004027595.1. Taxonomy (NCBI): domain Eukaryota; kingdom Metazoa; phylum Chordata; class Mammalia; order Rodentia; family Dinomyidae; genus Dinomys; species Dinomys branickii. The sequence goes on along the minus strand of PVLD010010105.1, from coordinate 1,668 downwards.
TCAGGCCCCCAAATTCAAAGACCCAATTCTGAGCCTGAGATGAATACACACTTCTCAAATGAAGAAATACTAATGGCAAATAAATACATGAGAAAATGTTCAACATCATTAGTCATTCAAGAAATGCAAATTAAAACAACACTGAGATTCCATCTCACCCCAGAAAGAACGGCTACCATCAAGAAATCAACCAATAACAAATGCTGGAGAGGCTGTGGGGAGAAAGGAACGCTACTCCACTGCTGGTGGGAGTATAGACTGGTGAAACCACTTTGGGAACCAGTTTGGAGAATCCTCACAAAACTAGGATTGGAAGTCACCATTAACCCAGCTATTCCCCCTCTAGGTATTTTTCCAGAAGAATTAAAAACATCATGCCACAGCGATTTATGTGCACCCATGTTTGTACCAGTGCAATTTGTTATAGCTAAATGCTGAAAACAACCCAAATGCCCATCCACTGAGGAATGGATATAAAAGATGTGGTATTTTTATACAATGGAGTGTTACTCAGTTATAAAAAAATAAACTTGAGGCTTTTGTAGGTAAATGGATGCAACTAGAGACCATACTCATAAGTGAAATAAATTGGACCCACATGTGTAAACACCATATTGTCTCCCTGCTGTAGGAACTTGAAAGAACAGGGAAAACTCAAAATGTGTAATAGATGATAGAAAAGCCAAAGAAATTGCTCAAAGGAAGGGATGACTAGGATGAGGGAAAGAAGAAAAAAGAAAGAAGAAAGGCAAAATATAAAAAAAAAATATATGTGTGTCATGGTTGATACATTGTATCAACTTGGGGAGTCTGGAGGTTTGGCTGAGTGACTCAGCAGGAAGCCAGGATGCTTACTTTGTATACATCCTAAGTCTGTGGAAGACGGCCTGGAGACTGTGTGAGAGCTACACGCCCCCTGGGTGGGGGCAGGCTGTTTACAAGGTAAGGGAGAGGAAGAGGCTGCTTGCCGCCATTCCTCCTTTTTGCTGGTAGTTTTTGCTGCGTGCTGCCGCCATGAACAGTTTGCTCTCTGCCCTGTTCCAGTCTGCCTCTGAGCGAGCCAAGTATGGACTGAAACCTCCACAAACTGTAAGCTAAATAACCTTTCCTTTCTTCATTTTGGGTGTTGAGTATTTTGTTTCAGCAACCAGAGAGAAGTAACCAAGACAATATGAATAGCTGAGACTTGGTTATAGTATTGCTGATGTCTAACGGTATATTGAAAGGAACAGTTAATGCCTAAAATTTTTTGTTACAATCAGTATTTCATGCTTATATCTGGTAATCTGAGCAACTGATCTGAAGGTAACAATATGCAATGGCACAATAATGGTGAGTTCATCTTGTCTAGGGAAACTGTATTATCTCTAATGTTTTATCTAATAATTATTTTTTTATTCTCTTTAATGGTTTGAACAATCTTCCATTCTTACATCTGGTAATCTAAGCAGCATAGTTGAGGATAGCAATATGTAATACAACAACCACTGTTAGTTCCTATTTTGTCCTTTTTTTTTTTAATTTAAAGACAAAAGAATGGAGACATATGAACCAGAATAAGCCATAAACAATACAGAAAATACAAAGTTATACAGAATATAGTAGGGAATTAGCACTGGATGTTGTATTACATAGTTATCTTCACATTAGTTAACACAAAAACATTAA